>CANUEY010495740.1:0-11821 GCA_948099555.1 Croton setiger | reverse complement strand
GACAGAAACCCTAGCAAATCCACTTACAAAATTTTTCCATTCTCTCCTGGAATTGATCTCTCTCTCCCCCTCTCTCTGGAACCTCCCTCTCCCTTTTCTCTTCTGGAATGCTCTTCTTTTTCTTTTTATCCCCTTCGGCTGCCTCGTCTGGACGCGTCTGGTTTTCCAACTTTTTCGCTCAAGCTTCCACGTAGCATTCTGTTACTTCTTCTTTCTTTTCTGTTGAGGCTTTTCTTTCCTCTGCTATAGTTTCCATTTGGTTCTGGTTGCGCTCGTCGTCTCCATCTCTCTCTTCTTCCTCTTCTCGACGCTTCTGTCTTCTGTGTCTTCGAAGTTTCAGTTTGAAGAACTTCTATTCTTCGAATGTTTTTTGTCTTTCTTCAATTTCATCTGTTCTGTTTTCTTCCCTTTTTTTTTGTTTTTGTTTAATTCAAAACAGCATCGTTTCAAACGAAACGGGTCGTTTTTGAGTAGGTATTTTAAATTTAAATCAGTTTAATTCTGGTTCAATTCAGAACTAAACTTTTCCTTCTTTTTTCTTTTATTTTCTTTTTCTTCAACTTTTGACCCCTAAACTTTTATTTCTTTTTCAATTATACCCTTCCTTCCCTATTTTCTCTTTCTCTTTTTTTTTTCTAATATATATATATATATTTTATTTTTTTATATATATTTTTTCTCAATTTTTCTAAATAAAAAGAAACTAAAACTAAAAATAAGACAAATATATTTTTAATTTGAATATTTTTCTCCTTTTAGATTTTTGGATCCTAAATCGAGCGTCAACAGTTTGCCCCCACTTTGATATAAATCGTGCGAAGCACAAATTATATCAAAGTACCAATTGACGCGAAGATGAAAGTACTTACCTCGAGATATTGTTGATGAAGAGTCCATCTATTTTCTTTGGAAGGCTTTTGTTGGAGACACCTCTTGCTGTTGTTGAGAAGCTTTTTCATCTGCTGTTGTCGGAAGGATCTCATTGTTTTTTAGAAGCTTTTTCACCCGTTGTTGTTGGAAGGATCTAGCTGTTTTTGAGAAGCTTTTTCATCCTCTTTTGTCAGAAGAATCTCATTGTTTTTTTACAAGCTTTTTCCATCCACCGTTGTTGGAAAGTTCCTCATTGTTTTTTAGAAGTTTTTTTTTTCATCCGCTGTTGTTGGAAAGTTCCTCAATGTTTTATAGAAGCTTTTTCATCCGCTGTTGTTGGTAAGTTTCTCAATGTTTTTGAGAAGCTTTTTTATCCTCTGTTGTTGGAAAGTTCCTCAATGTTTTTGAGAAGCTTTTTCATCCGCTGTTGTTGAAAGTTCCTCAATGTTTTTGAGAAACTTTTTCACCCGCTGTTGTTGGAAGGATCTCAATGTTTTTGAGAAACTTTTTCACCCACTATTGTTGGAAGGATCTCAATGTTTTTGAGAAACTTTTTCACCCGCTGTTGTTGGAAGGATCTCAATGTTTTTGAGAAACTTTTTCACCCGCTGTTGTTGGAAGGATCCCAATGTTTTTGAGAAACTTTTCGCCCACTGTTGTTGGAAGAATCCTAATGTTTTTGAGAAACTTTTTTTTCACCCGCTGTTGTTGGAAGGATCTCAATGTTTTTGAGAAACTTTTTCACCCGCTGTTGTTGGAAGAATCTCAATGTTTTTGAGAAACTTTTTGGTTTGGGGAAGGTTGGAATTTGAAAGTGTTATTTTTTTTTGTTTTTAATTTTGGTTTAAAGAAGGATTTCCCATTTATTTTAAGGAGAGATTGGATTTGAAATTTCCCATTTGTTTCAAGGAAAGGTTTTCCCATTTATTTTAAGGAAAGGTTGGATTTGAAGCTTCCCATTTGTTTTAAGGAAAGGGTGAAATTGAAAGTTTTCCCATTTGGTTTAAGGAAAGTTTGAAATCGAAAGTTTTCCCATTTGGTTTTAAGGAACAGGTTTCCCATTTGGTTTTAAGGAACGAGTTTCCCATTTGGTTTAAGGATTGGTTATGATCGAAAGTTCCCATTTGGTTTAAGGAAAGGTTATCCCATTTGGTTTAAGGAGGTGTTCCCATTTGGTTTAAGGATTGGTTATGATCGAAAGTTCCCATTTGGTTTAAGGAAAGGTTATCCCATTTGGTTTAACGAGGTATTCCCATTTGGTTTAAGGAAAGGGTTTGAGGACTGTGAGTTCCAACTTTTCTGAATCTCCGGTCACCCGATTGCTTCTTCGGCTATAGCCAATTGCCTTTTCTTTTCTATTTTCTTTTTTTTTTGACTTTTCTTTTCGATCTTTGACTCTCCTAATTCATAGGGAATTTTATTCCTGCAAAACTTCAGCAAAAATATGCAAGTGTGTTGTTATTCAAATGCATGTATGCATGGCTTTCCAAATGCAATTCTATTCTAATGCAATAGCTGCGAGTCGTGAAACCGTCTGGGGCGGCACAAAATTCCCAATTTACTTCTCAGAAGATCCTGTTTCAGGATCAGATTAGATGACTTTTCTATTTCTTTCTTCATCGTGTCTATTTCTTTGACACTTCTTTTGAATATTCTTTCCAGATGTTTTTTTACTGGTAAGAGCTTTTCCATGCCCCCAGAGCTTTTCTTATCTTTCTTCTGTTGCCCCCTGACTGGAGCAATTGTTCATTCTTCTCCTTTCAAGAGTTTTTGACCTTTGGAACTGCAGACCTATTGTTCTTTTTTCAGATCAATCTTCAACCATTGGAGAATTTGTCCAACCCAACATGTTTCAGTATTTTGTCTTTATATAGGTATTTTCATCAAGATAATTAACTTTACTTCAAGTTGTTTTAAGTCACTCAATCTCACAATTTTACTCATGTGTTTGAAAAGGGTATTCTTTGTGCACTCATCGTTCACCGCGGTGAGCTAAGAGTCACAATAGGCTTACTTCGAAACCTAACCTCCACTTTTAGTGGTTGCAAATCCAAATCAAAAGGTCTTTTATTTGGTTGTAATGGGGCCTGGTTTAAGGTTGGTTAAAACAAGAAATTTTGGCTTATTTTGAAAGAATCACATTCTAGTGAACTGTCTGCAGCATCATCGACTTCTGGTTGAGAGTACTTCTTATTTTCAATCTGTTTTGTTTCCTAAGAATTTTCTAACTCTTTCTTGCATACTAGCTGTTCTTATTTTCTTTTCTTATTTTCTTTTGCTTTCTTTCTTTTGACTTTTGATTTTGATGATTTTTCTCTTTTCCTTTTTGTTTTTGATCTTGACTTTTTTTTCCTTTGTTTTGATCATGTTTGATCATATTCTCATTTTTACTTTTCTTTTATTTTTCCTTCTATCTCACTTTACCTTTGGCTTTATTCTTTATTCTTCTTTTAGACTTTCACCTATGCGATTCTTTCAAAAGGGTGACTAAAGGAATTACTTTTCTTTTGGGCTGGCTCATTATTTGGTTTAGAAATGACCTGTCTATTTTTTTTTTTTTAGCTAGAAGGGGCTCATCTAGAGGCTTATTTAATTGGCTAGGCTTTTTAAGCTAAATGGTTATTCCTAATTTGCCTTTATCACTTTTGAATTTGCAACCCTAATCTAAGCTTTAGGAAGGTCGTGAAGCAAGTTCTAGGACTTTTAAGCTGAGCGCGTGAACTCACTCACAAAAATTTAAGTGTTTGGGCTCAAGACTCACACAATTGTGCAAAAACAACTTAAAGTAATGAAAATTATCTTAATGAAAAGACACATATAAAAACAAAGTACTGAAATTTAAATCACACATTGTTATGAAATTCGAACATTGTTCATTCCAATCCTTGGACTTCTTTTTATCCAGGTTGTAGTACAAGGCCTGTGCTGCACCAGTTAGTGACAACGGGAACATTTTGACAATATCCTCTGGTAGTGTTGACGCTTGATTTTTGCCCCAAAAATAGCTGATGATGATAACGTCCAGGCTCGATGAAAATTCCGGAATCCCGAAGCAGCTCAGTTCCTCTTTCTCTTCAAAAATATTTAAATGTTTTTAATTTCAAAATTTTTCTTCTTCAAAAAAAATATATTGAATTTTAAATTTTATAGTGTTAAAAAAAAGATTAAAAATTAGTTTTAATTTTAGATTTTAAATTTTACTTAATTAGCTTGGTTTCTATTTTTCTTTATTTTATTTTATTTTCAATGTTGGGATTTAGAGAGTTTATTTTAATTTAAAAAAAAAGAAGAAGTGAATTTAAAGAGAAATTGGAAGAACAGAGGAAAAGAATTTATTTGGAAAAGGAGAGATAAATTTAATAAGGTAGTGAGAAATTTGGAGAGAAAATAAATTAAAAGGAAATGAAAAGGATATAATTGAAAAGGAATTAGAAGAAGAGGGGAAGATTTGAAGGAAGGAGGGACGAAATTGAAGGAAGGAGGAAAGAATGGGGGTTAGAAATGGAAATAGAAGAGAAAAGGGAGGGGAAGGCGCAACAGACGTGAAACGACGTCGTTTCACTAGTGAGAGAAAGGGCGCCGTTTCAATTGGAATTAGAAGCGCGCGTCTGGGAGCTATGAAACGACGTCATTTTTCTTAAGGTAAAAACGACGCCGTTTGGTTAAGACAGAAGGCAAAAAATAGGAAGATTCGGTGTCATTTTTTGTCTTCATCAAAACAAAAAATAATGAAAGTTTAAACACTGCATTTCGTGAAGGAAAGGAAGAAACAATCGAAAAAGAAAACAGGCGACGAAAGATTGAAGACAGAATCGTGAGGTTTAGGGATTTCAAAGGAAGCGGAGTCCTAGAGGGAAACTGAAGCCAGAAGATAAGGACGATGATGAAGAAGGGATGAGGTTCGTTCCGGAAAGCAAACGAGAGAGTCCGCAAAGGAGAGGACCAGCTGAGGCAGGAGGAAAGAGTGAGGAAGTGGGGCTTTTTGGAATCTATAAAGGTTGAGGAATGGTGCCAGAGGGGGGTTCGATTCTGGACGGGTAGGAAGAGAGAGACACCACCACAGAAATTGTGAGTTCTGGGATTTCGATTGGAAGGGTTTTTAAATCTAGGGTTTCAATTTTCTGAATTGGGGGGAAGGGTTTTGATATTGTTTTTTTTCTCTTTTCTTTTTCTTCTGCTGTAATAATCCGGATTCTGATTTCGAAGTTGAGAAACGGGAAACGTTTAATGAGGATAATTACATTTCTGAGTTTGTTTTTCCGAAACTGAAATTGTTGAGGGATTTGGAAATTTCGTGGACTACGAATCTGAGGTATCATTTAATCTTCCTTCTTGTTTTAATTTATCGATCAGTATGCTTGAAATAATTTGAGAACCAGTCAGAAGTTATGAGCTGTTCTTGATGCTTTACCTATTATCCGTTGCTATTCTGCTATGTTTACATGAGATTGTTTCTATCTTAATTCCCAGTTCAGTATTTCATGACTAATTTGTAGAGATGCATGTTCTTAGGGCAGAGTTGCCCGTTTCAGTTGGGAGAGAGATATTGCCTGAGATGTTGATTATTCTGTTATGTTTGAATTGTTATGTTTGAGGAATTGTTGGCTCCAATTACATTTATGCATTAACATGTCTTCACAATCCATGTTGGGCATATGTGTTATTGTCACTGTTCAGCTGCAGGAAGCTATCTTTTGTTAGTTATCTTCATTTGCATCTTGTTCCCCGTGGTGTATTCTTTTGTTATGGTTCGTCACTGCTAGTGCCCATATTGTTGGCCATTCTTGCACATGTGGCTAGCTAAAGTTCTAGGTTTGTTTCTTCAACTACACTCCGATTTTGTATGTTAGTCCAGGGAGTTTTGTTCATGTTTCTTGAATAAGTTATCGATTGACAAAATGCCAAATGAAACCTACTTTGGGGACTACCCAAACATGTTGGCTTAGTTCAATTTGCCTGCAAATTTGCTTAAACTATTTGCTCATCCAGTTCATTTGCTTAGTTCATTCTTCTTTTAGGTCAGTGCTATCTGATGGCTTTTGCCTTGAATTTAATTGCATACTTTAGGGAATGTTTGCACATCATTTTTACGTACAGGGGCTGTTTTGCAATTTTCCCTTGACGCATGGTCTGTTTTACAATTTCCAACTTGTCTGGGACTAATTCGCACAACATGTCACTGGAAAATCAATTCTGAAATTCAAAGTGATTTATGGGCAGATTTGTAATTTTTGCAAAGATTAAGGATTAAAATCTAATTTTACATAATTTGCCTCTGAAATGTTGAGATTTGCATGATTCATGGACTGTTTGACCTAATTGACATATTTTATGACGATTTGAATAATTTTTCTACTTCGGGGCGATTTCGTAATTTTCCAAAAATGGAGGACTAAATGGTAATTTTGCATGACTTGCATTTAAATGTTATTTTTGCATGCTTGAGTGATTATTTATCTGATTTGGCAAATCTTATGGTTTGAGTGGATGGTTTTTATAGTTAGGGACTAATTCGTAATTTCTCATATTTCGGAGGACCATTTTGTAAATTTCCAGCAAATGCTTTATTTATTTATTATTGGGATTTGGGTTTATTTTGGGGTTTTTATGGGTAGAATGTAATTAATAAGTATTCGGTTTGTAATTAGTTTTAGGGTTTACTTTCCGCACTCTATTTTTCCCGCACTTTATCGCTTTCTGTTGTGTGGTTGCGCAAACGATTTAAATTACTGAATTAGGAACATCGCTAGAATAATAATGAAATTGCCTTTTTAATTAAAATTAGCTTAAATTTTGGAAAACAAAAATTGGTTTTGGAGGCCAGTAAATCCGGTCGTCAGTCGAAATGAAATTTCGGCTGGCGTACCCAACCCTCTTACTCAGATCTTCTCGGTTCCAGACCTTGCCTTATTTTTGAAATAAAACGGAGTCAAATTTTTATTAAAATCAGATTAGTTTTTCTTAAAAACTAAAATTTGTTCCCGAAGGGTGGCAACTCAAATATTTTTAAGACCGACTAGTTTCGGCACCGCGATCCAAAATCATTTTATCACCATCTTTTTGGTAATAATCCAAAACGAACATTAACAGGTAGGCTACCGCTAAGTTCCATCAAAGACTTGTATTGCATCAGATGAACTCTTGGGCTGCCCATACCATTGTACAGAGAGAACTTCGGCATTTTGTAAGCTACAGGTGTAGCTTTATTCAGATTCATATCCTCATCATCACTGTCATCTAAAAACTCTGTAAGCCCTTTGACTTTCATAAAGGTTTTCATCTTTTCAAGCTGCTTGCTTAGTTTCCTAACTTCATCGGAGGTTTCTCTCTCAGCTCTAAATTCTTTCTCTTCGGTCTGTTCCCTGATCTTCCGGACCATTTGACTCAGTCTTGTTATTGCCCCCGGTACCCAGTATTTCATCCATATCAGTTTCAACTGCAGGGGTCATACCTTCGTCCAACAGCTGTTGGTATAGTTCGGGGTCCTGATGGTACAGTTTGGGATCGATCTGGTACTTCATCAGTTTCTTCCCAATGTCTTTGGGAACCAGACGTGCTGATTGAGAAGGATCGATGTTCATGTTTCTTCAAACCTGGGCGACCCCTTCCTGAACCCTGGCATTGATTTCGGCTTCCATTTCAGCCTTCATCTCGGCCCTCATTTTCCTCATTGCAGACTCAATCTCATTAAACTCAGTGACTTTGCTGGAGCTTTCTTTAGCCATCTCAGATGGTTGAGTATTGATACTTGATGAATAAGATTCTCTGATTAGTCTACCGTGGATTCTTTGCCACCCTAGTGATTTTGGCTTACAGCTTCGGGAAGCTATGACAACTATATGGTTGTACAGTGAGAATTTGTTAGGAGATGATGCATGTGTGCATGCATGAATGTGTATTTACAGAAATTGAAACAAATAGAATGAATGCAATTCTAATGTGCCGATTGACAGTCATGGGCCGTCGGTCCTTCCGCGTTTGGAGAACTTGAAAATTTTTGTCAGAGTAGACAAGTATAGTTTAGCTTATTACATTTAAGATGTCTTTTTTCATTAACTAGCCATTTTTTGGTTTTCTAGTTAATTATTTTCTCTCTTTACCCTTTATTTTTGCCTAATGCACGATTGTCGCTTAAGCAGGGTTTTATTTTTTATTTTTTTCATTTTTTATTTTCTTTTATTTTCTTTTTTTTGTCTCTTTCTTTTTTTTATGATTCTCACATTCTCACTTACAAAAGACAATATAAATGTAATAGCTAAAAATTCCACTTTTATTTATAACAGAAGGTTTTGATTTACAACTGTTAACAACAGTACATTTGGATAACTACATTTCAAAGGGATGTGACGTTGAACGTCATAATTGGCTAATTTTTCAAATGTATGGTCACTGAACTATTTTTTGGCAGCAATTTGGGCTTCTGAAATTCATTTTGGTGCACGACTGTAAGTGCCGGTGAAACTTTGGTACTGTGCTCGGGATTGAGCTATCTCGCCTTTCCTCGGCAAAAAGATTCAAGTTAAGCAACCGACTGAGGGTTGGGGCCCACAGACCATGACTGTAATCGACTCTTAAAAATGGCTGAAACAGAAAATCACGTTACGTGATGCATGATAGAAATATTATTTACACAAATGGGGGAACGGGAGGTAGGAAATGCACGAACTCCACCCTTATATCACCCGCACACGGCTTCGTTTTGGTCAAAATTCAGACTTCTAAAACCCTAGGATTTTTGGCTTAAATCTTGACAGTCAACAGGAGACTTTGAGATTGTCGATAACACTCGCAGTTAAGATGATGTATCAAAACAACAGCACAACAAATTGGGTAAAATCCTAAATGGAAGTTGCTACGGTCGACTATATGTGGGTTAAGTCGGTTTTGACAGGTTTCGGGTTCCGTAAGCGAGGTTTCGGCTTTTGAGGCCTAACATTTTTATATACCGTTTCGTACGGGACTTACAGTTGATAAGCATTACCAGTACTCCGACTGGTGTATCCGAAAAATTTCGGAAGGCAGCAGCCGATCGCACTAATAACCTTATCGCGGGGTGATAAGGATAGAATGGAGATAGAAGATGATGAAATATGAAATGCAATTCCTAAAACAGTAATAAAGGAAAGCAGAAAAACACGCAACAAATGACCGAAAATCGCCAAACAACATTTTTTATTTGTTTTTGGAATTTTGATGATTTTAACTTAAAAATTGGAAAGAAAACAAACCGTAACAGAGTTAACCCCTCATTACAGTCAAAATTCCAGTTAATAAAAACCGAAATTTGACTGTAAAATACCCAGCAGAGTCACCAAAAAAAAAAAAAAAACTGTTGTCGTTTCCGGAGTTCTCGGATTATTTTTCCAAAAGCAAGTAACAAAACCATTTTGGTTTGAGATGCCGAAACTAGTCGGTCTTAAATACGTTTTAAAGAGTCGCCACCTGATTTCGGGAAACCAAATTTTTATTTTCAAAAATGACTCAGTTTTTATTTTAAAGGCACTGGTCAAATTACTGAGATTCGGGGTAAGGGGGTTGGGTACGACGGTTTAAGTTACACTTAAACCGCCGCCCGGTAAAAACTGGCATCTGGTTTGTTTTTCTTTCCAAAGTTTAAGTTTAAATAAAAATGTCGTTGCTGTGATTAAACTAATGATATTCCTAATGGCAATAGTCGGTCATTTGTGAAAAATTAAATCAAACATACAAAAAGGGTAAAAAGCGGAAATTAAAGTGCGGAAATTAAACAAAAAAACCCTAAAACTAATTATTCTTTCTCCGTTTCCGGAGAAAATAATTACAAACCGAAACCTATGAATTTACATTTTACCCATTTAAACCCCAATTTCAACCCAAAAACCTAAAAATTATAAAGTTAAGCATTAAATGGAAAATTACAATTTGGTCCTCCGAAGATGGAAAAATTACAATTAAGTCCCAACACAATGAAAAACATTCATTCAAGTCATAAAACAATCCAAAACAAATAAACAATCAATCAAACATGCAAAACAACATTAAATTGGCAAATAAAACAAAATTACGATTTAGTCCCCCAAGTTTTGAAAAATTACAAAATTGCCCCCGATCAAGAAAAGCTACCAAATTACTTTAAAACATACCGAATAAGCTAAACATTGCATAAATCAAACAATTCCAGCAAAACAACAGCAAACCATTACAAATGTCAACTTAGTCCCTAAATTTGGCAATAATTACCATTCTGCCCCTAACACTTCTAACAACTTCAGAATTAACACATTTTATGTCATATGCTGAAAGATTGATTTCAAACAGCCACAGTTCTGCCAAGCAAGACTATTTATGTATACTGAAAAGATGAACCATGAATTCATATGATTCTCAACATGCAATGCTTTGAACAGGTCAACATCATCATAACTAAAATGCATACCAAGAATCTTATATTATCCAGGATTTTAAACAGAAAAAAGGAAATGTTCAACACTTTGACTAACAGACTGTATTGCAAGGGAAGTTGATTGAATGACCAGCTGAGATGCAGATGAAGAACAAAGTGCAAATATAGGTTTATATCATTTTATGCTTCAAGCAGTGTAAACAGAAATTGCAAAGTGAACAAACAGGTAGTCCTTTTTCCAAAACCAGTCTCACATATATAATCTTATTTAAAATGACCTTTAATGCATAACAACAAATAAAGGGACTCATCTACTACATACTACACTGCATTCAAAACAAAAAGACGACAACACAATATCATTAAACAGAACCTGGATGCATAATTTGTATTCCAAGACTACACATATAAAAAGCAATGGAATTAGCAGAAAGGCAGCAAGTTAAAGGGTATAGCATGAACTTAATAATCTGATCCAAAATGCAGATCATATGGACATAAACACCAGACCAATGCTTGAAAATGGAAATGAGAATTTCAAATGAAAACAAACTGAAAACAAACAAATTATGATGAGATGTGAACAATCTGAATTGACTCTAAACAGTCTTAGACTAATCATGTTATGCAAAGATCTTAATCTTCCAACAGTGAATCATACATTTGATTACAATTTGCAAACCACAACTTGATCCTAAAGAAAACAGAGATTATTGATCCTTATGTATGCGCAAACCAATAAGATGACATCCGGGAATGAAACTTACAGCAACATAAAATTTACAATAATTGTTGATCTAAATGCATTCTGTTCAAACCAGTAATTTTGACCCATCAACAAATAAGAACTCAGCATTCAGTTATGAAAATTAGTTCCAGGAAGTTAATCAATTCATCAATTCATATTTTCAACCAACAGAAGCAAAGATTGAGAGCAATACAGAAGCAGGGAACATAGCAATACTGCCAATCCAATTACTACACAAATTACTAAACAACATGAATTCCAGAATCAAAAAGGAAATAAGCAGAATAAAAAACATTAATAAATAGAAACAGACTTACAGAAATCAGTCAGGTTCCCACACAATACCATTCATTATATTCATAAAACTTAAAGACAGAGGGAGCAGATAAATGTACCTTGAAATGCTCTTCTAGTTTGATTTCAATTCAAAAATTGATTTCCAAAGTTCTTACAGGATCGTAATTGTCTTCAAATTAACTCACACCACCCGATAATTACACAAAAAGAAAGAAGAAGGGTTTTCTGAAAATACACTACAATTGATTCGTAATCTCAAATTGTTTTTTTGAAATCAGAATCCACCCTCCAAATTACAAAGGAATTAAGAAATTATATAATCCTCTCGACTAAATCCCTAATTCCCAGAAACTAATGACCCTAATTTTCCCCAATTTTTCTATGACAGAAACCCTAGCAAATCCACTTACAAAATTTTTCCATTCTCTCCTGGAATTGATCTCTCTCTCCCCCTCTCTCTGGAACCTCCCTCTCCCTTTTCTCTTCTGGAATGCTCTTCTTTTTCTTTTTATCCCCTTCGGCTG
>CANUEY010495590.1:0-54661 GCA_948099555.1 Croton setiger | reverse complement strand
ACAAGTCTGAAAATTAGAAGGCAAAATTTAATTTTTCCGAAAAATTAAAAAGAGTTACAAAAAATTTTGTGTTTATTTTGAGAAATTAACAAAAATTAGAAAACTCGTACTTTTATTTGGATAAATTAATAAAAATTAGAAAACTCATATTTTTTAGGGGTAATGAAATATTTATTGTGAGACCCGATGATACAATTTCCAAAATAGAGGGTCCTTAGAGTACATTAGACTAAACCTCAGGGACCCCGATGATACAATTTCCAAAATAGAGGGACCCCAGAGTACATTAAACTAACCCTAAACCCAAAAATAATTAACCCTAAAAAATATGAGTTTTTCTAATTTTTGTTAATTTATCCAAATAAAAGTATGAGTTTTCTAATATTTGTTAATTTCTCAAAATAAACACTAAATTTTCTATAAACTCTTTTAAATTTTTCGAAAAAATTAAACTCTTTTTTAATAAACTCTTTTTATTAAATATGTAATTATTTAATAAAAATCTTAATTGAAATAATAGATAATTGTTATAATGATAAATGTGAATAGTTGTGCTTTACACAATAAAATATTATCACGTTAGTTTAATACATTAAAGTGTTATGGTGCAGTTAGTTAATATGCTATGTAATGTGTAGAAAGGTTGCAAGTTCAAATCTTATTGCTGTTATTTTTTAATTTTTATAGTGAGTGGGACACATAGGTCTGATTTAAATAAACTAAAGGATAATTTGGTCATTAAAAAAGTTGACTTTTTCGTTGACTAACGGCAGAATTGGATGGAAGAATTAGAGAGTATAATATTTCAAAATATACAAATTTAATATATTATTATAATAAAATTAACTAACACAATTAAGTAAATAAACAATAAAAAACCTTTTTTTAATAGTTGTGGTTTTTTTTTTATAATAAAAAAGATCAAAAGGGTTTGGTCTGTGTTTTCCAAGGGTTTAAATCCCTTAAAAAAAATAATTCATTTATGAACAAAATAATAAAATATTAAAATGATAGTAAACTAAATAGTTTTTTAAAATTAAATGAATTTGTCTTTCTAATTTATTCTTTAGTCCTCTTGTGAAAATTAATTTTAAATCAAACCATTCTGAATTGATTTTAAATCGAGCCATTTTGAATTGAAATTGATCCAACTTGCACTTTTTGTCAATCTGGTTTGGTCAATGTTTTTAGTTTTGAGTTGATCCTAAACCCCACATTTACCATCCCTACAAAAAAATAATTCATTTATTAACAAACATAATAAACTATTAAAATGATATCAAACCAGACAGACTAAACTTATTCATTCATTTTTAAAATTTGAGGTACTAATTTATAAATTATGTGAAATTTTACGAGTGAAATCATAAATTTTTTTAAATAAAATAAGTAAATACAAAAGCAAAATTTAAATTTTACAAATAATAAAAAGTACAATTGTTCTAATGTAAAATTAAATAACTAAATTCTTTAATAATCAATTTCTCCTTTTTTTTTTTTTACAAAAACATCTAGAATCTAATAAGTTGAGATCTATTTATATATTATAAAAATATAATAAAAAATTACTAAAATAACTAACAAACAAAAAGTATACTAAAAGTTTATTGCTAGTATATACCATTTTAATAATGCAAAAAAAAAAAAAAAACCAATTTACCCAATTTTTCCTATACCTACTTATCTAATCATTAAATTCTAATAAAAACTTAAAATAAATTTAGGAACTAAAAATATCAAATATTAGTGTCGCTATTATTTAGCTGATAATTGGTTTATAATATTTTCTACTACTTATTTATAACTCTATATAATGTAATTTGTTTTATAAAAATAATATGTTTATAGTATGTTTAGCAGTAGTTGACCACTCGAGTTATGTTATTTCAAATATCATAAAATGTTCAAAATTAGTTTACAACTAGGTTTATACCTACAAAATATGCGCATTGGGCAATTTTCAATTAATGACATGTTTATGTGTATAATTTTTATTTTTGAAAAACCAATATTTTTTCCATTATATATATATTGAGAACCTTTTAGATTTTTTTTTTTTTTATATATTTTCCATCTATCATTTCGATATCATCAAAATAACTATAATACCTATACACTATGATTTCACCTCTAAAATTTAAAATTGATACTAAAATAAAAATTCTATGACATAAAATGATAATAATTATTTATTCATATTTTATTTTTGTTAATTTTAGAACATAAAATATTAAAATTTTTAAATAAATTTAATATATAAACTTCTTTTTTATATTTTTCAGAAGAATATCGTTTATATTTGATAATTTACGAATATTGATCAATTTTGAAATTGAAAATTTATTCAAAAGATTATAACCTATAAAATCGTGAGGTGTATATGAGAACTTTAATTAAAATTTTAACTTAAAATTAAAATAATAATAAATATTAAATTTGAAATCAAAATGATTGTGACCAGAAAAATTATCTAAAATTATCACCAATTAGTTAATATTTTCGAAATAACAAAATTTCCTTTAATTTTATGGCTTTCATTATTATTTTATTGTACCAAATAATATAATTAAATTACATAAAGTACTCATATAAGTCTTTCTATGAATATAAGTATAATAATAATTTGTTTTATTTTTGAATTTATTATATTTATTTTTATTGTTAATCTGAGAATTTGTTATTAATATAATAAATAATCCCTAAATTTCACTGATAATCTTTTTAAGTTATATGTATCCACATTCCGTGTACAGATTTTTTGAGATTTTTGTTTCTTGGGAATATTGTTGAGAAATTTTGATGCGAAAGAATACTAATAACAATAATAAATGGAGTGCAACGGAAATTATACAATAAGGAATAATAAAGCAAAATAATAATAAAGTAACACCAAGATTATTTAACGTAGTTCATCCTACAATTTTGGACTACGTCCACACGTCAAATTTCTAATTGATCTTTCATTATTAAAAATAGTAGGCTCACAGAGAGTTCACGGTGTTTCTCAAAGTACACTCAGAGAATAATTTCTCACATATTTTTGTCACTCGGAATACTCTCCTAAAAGTCTAACTCTCATACCCTTTGAGTGATGTTTCACTTACACAAGCTCTATTCACAATTGCTCTCTTTGTAATTGATTGCTGGAGTTGGGATGGGATGGATGACAAACTTCTCCTCTTGCCTATTTATAAGAGAAGAAGAAAAATGGTTTCAAAAGAAACCATGGATTGAGTTTGAATAAGGTGCGCAAGAACAAGGTTTTGGGACATGGTTTTGGTAGAAAAAGGTGGGCAAGCCCATAGTTTTGGAGACATGGTTTTTAATTTTTTTTTTCTTTTTTTATTTAATTATATGAATCCCATTAAGAGGGACCCATTAACAATCTTCACCTCCTGACTATATAGGGGGTTCAATTCTTACCTCTAGTCGACAGTATTCAAGATTTTCCCTCGAAAGAGTCTTAGTCAACATATCTGATCCATTTTCATCAGTATGGTTCTTTCTAAGCTATAGTAGTTTCATATCATCTCCAATGATACCTGACATCAATATGCTTGGATCTTGAATGGAAGGAGGAATTCTTCCCATGGTCAATCACACTCTGTTACAAAAAATTTGATATGGTTCTTGATGAAAACCAAGTTCACTTAAGAACTTCTTCATCCACGATAACTCCTTGTACGCTTTAGTCAATGTAATGAACTCTACCTCAGTAGTTGACAAAGTAACACACTTTTGCAACTTTGATTGTCATGCCACGACTTCCCCTACAAATTTAATCAGGTAATCTGATGTAGATTTTGTCGAGTCAACATCGCTAGCCATATCTGCATCGATATATCCAACTAGCACAGACTTTTCATCGACAAAACATAGACATGTTTTGGTTGTACCATAGAGATACCTGAAATCCATTTTACTACAGTCTAGTGTTCTTTTCCAAGATTTGAAAGAAACTGACTTACCATTTCAATTGAGTGAGCAATATCCGATCGTGTACATACCATTGCATACATCAAACTTCCAACATCTAAAGCATATGGAACCTTATACATCTCCTTCTTTTTCTTATCTATATAAGGACACTATTTTGAACTCAATTTAAAAAGGTTAGCTAGAGGAAAACTAATTGATTTAGTGTTCTCTATGTTGAACCTTTAAAGTACTTTTTTAAGGTACTTCTCCTGGCACTCCTATCTCTCACAATTTTCATACCAAGAATTTGCTATGTTGGTCCCAAGTTTTTCATGGCGAAGGACTTGCTCAATTGCTCATTCAAGCTATTGATTCTTGAAATATTCTGACAAAAAATCAGCATATCATCCACATAGAATAAAATAACAATGTGATCATCATTAAAGAATTTTTGCACAAAAAAAATAGTGATTTGAAGTAGTCTTTCTATAGGTTGCTCCCCCGTAACAAACTCAAACTCTTATACCACTGCTTTAGCACTTGTTTCAGGCCATACAAGTTCTTTTCAACTTGCATGCATAATTTTCTTTTCATTTTTCTGTGAAACCCTCTAGTTCCTCCATGTATATTTCTTCTTCCAACTCACTATAAAGGAAAACAATTTTCACATCCATCTGTTCGATTTACAAATTAAAGCTGGGCACTAATCTGAGCACTATACGAATGGATGTCATTTTTACAACTAGTGAAAAGATTTCATCAAATTCAATGCCTTTTCTTTGGTCGAATCCTTTTATAACCAGTTTAGCTTTGAACCACGATTAGGAGCTATGTTCATCTTACTTGATCTTAAATATCTATTTGTTCTTCAAAGCTTTCTTGCCTTCAGGCAACTTCACCAGCTCATATGTTTGATTCTCATGTAAGGACTTCATCTTATCTTACAAAGCTTCAATCTAATTCCTTTTCTGTTCATGCTTTAAAGCTTCTTCAAAGCTTTCTGGTTTTCCCTCGTCAATCACCCAGACATAATCAGTTTGATGAATATCTAGTAGATGGTTACCTAACTTTACTAGATCTTCTCAAATTTGGAGAACCTTCCAATGTTGGTGGTTGATCATGAACACCATCAGAAATCGTCATCTGATTCATCTTTATTAGAAATATTTGGATCTTAAAACTCTAATGGAATGTTTTCCTCATCTCCAACTTCTCTTTGCACCATCGTTGGAGGAATAATTTTTATATTTGTTGATTCACCATCAGACTCATCGGTACTATCTTTTTTAGTCCTTTCAATCTCTTCAATTGTCTGATCTTCAACAAATACTGCATCACGAATTTTTATAATCTTCTTCTGGATAGGATCATAAAATTTATAGCCAAATTGATCTTCCGCGTCTTGACATCAAACTTAGACCTTTCATCCTTTGGAATATGGATAAAATCTTTACGGTAAAACACCCACAAGTGCTCATAGAAAACATCTTTTCTTGACCATAATCGCTTCGGAGTATCATATTTTAGAGGAACACTGAGTGAGCGATTTAACACGTGAACCGTTGTAAGTAAAGCTTCGCCCTAAAATATTTTTGATAACTTTGAATGTGGGAGTGAACATCTAACTCTCTCTATTAAAGTTCTGTTCATTCTCTTAACTAAACCTTTTAGTTGCAGTGTCTTTAGAAGTGTTGTTTAATGTCAAATACCATGCTCTTTGCAGAAAACATGAAATGTCCCAGTGTATTCTCCACCGTTATCTATCCTGATGCACTTCAGCTTCTTCTCCATCTACCTTTCTACCAGGGTTAAAAATTGTTTGAAGACTTCTAACACCTGGTCTTTGGTCTTCAAAGTGTAGACTCAGGTCTTTCTAGAATCATTATCGATGAAAGTGACGAAGTACTTATTACCACCATATGATATAGTCAATGACCCATATAAATCTAAATATATTAGATTAAGTACATTCTTCATTCTAGAAGTAAGGGCAATCTTGAAAGCAACTCTATTTTGCTTTTCTGCCATGCAATTAGGACATTTGTCTATGTAGACTTCATCCAATCCAGGTAGCACATTCTTCTTAACCAAAGTTGTCATCTCTTTGGCACTTATGTGGCTAAGTCATTTATGCTGCATATCAACTGTACTTTCCTACTCCACTACATTCACAATGTCTTGGAAGATCTTTGCATGTATTATATACTAGCCTGCCTCAGGCTATCACCAAGGAACCTTTAGTGAGCCTCTATTTACCATCATTGAAGGTGCTACAAAGAATTTCAGTATCAAGTCTGTGAACCGTGATTAGGTTTGAACACATGTTAGGTACATGTACAACATCTTCCAACACTAATCTCATACCACTCTTCGTTTCTAAGCAAAAATTTCCCTTGCCAATGACTTTCAACAATTTGTTGTCTGCTATCTTTACCATACCTAGATTACTTAGTGTATAAGATGAGGAATTTTCTCTCTGAAATGTTGCATGAAGGGTGGCCCCACAATTAGTCACCCAACTGGTCTCTTGGGTTTTGAGATTGATAGTATCCTCGATGAAAATCTTGAACTCGGCAATAATATGGGCTTCATCATCACTGTTTTCTTCTTTATTTACCTTGCCTTTGTTTTTTCTCCTGATCACTTTTGAACATTCAACAATCCTTCTTAACGAGACCATTTTTCCCGTAGTGATAACACTTAACATTGGCGTGTCTATTTGAATTTCCTCTGCTCTTGTCTCTTTTTTTGGAGCTTCTAGAATGATTTCTCTCTCTGGGATGGTCTCTTCCTTTGGAATCTACTATAAGGATATTTGTTTGAGATGGAGAGAAATTTTATGCTCTTTGTTTTATTTCTTCATTCAGAATGGAATTCTTAATGAATTTCTAATGATTTGAACATATGATGTTGAATTTGAAACGGACAACTTAAAAGTCTCCTATGATTCTGGTAAGGAAGCAAGCACCATAAGGCTAAGGATGTGATCCGCAAATCTTATACCCATACTTGACAATTGATTTATAGTCGTCTACATTTCACTTAAGTGATCTGCAATAGAAGTACCTTCCTTGTATTTATAATTCATCAGCTTTTTCAAGTGGAATAACTAATTATTGCTAGAACTTGAGACATACAACTTCTCAAGTATGATCCAAAGAGTCCGAGCATGAGTCTCATCACAAATGTGGTTGTACACAAGACAAACTGGTGAATAGAACCGCAAACTTGTTGATGCTCAAACGTCCATTCTTCGTCAATTTTATCTTGGGCTCAGACAAACTAAACACTGGGTAAGTGTGACTTTGTTACGATCAAGAGATCTCGCATTTTACTTTTCCATTAATGGTAATTGCTACCATTTAAACTGATCATCTTGTTTGTTTTTGCATCCATGACAAATTCTTCCCTAAGCACATTCTAAGTGGTAAACCAGGAAAATCTTTTCTGACGTGGAGGATTAGTAAGCTACGACCATAATGCAAACTCAGAATAATCCTCACTCAAGACTTGACCCACCAAATTAAAGGCTTTGATACCAGTTGTTGGGAAATTATGATGGGAAAGAATAATAACAACAATAACAAATAGAAGCGCAGCGAAAATTATGCGACAATTAAGGAACAATAAAGCAAAATAATAACAAAACAACACCAAGATTTAACGTGGTTCATCCCACAATTTTGGGCTACGTCCACGGGTCAAACTTCGTATTGATCTTCCATTATTAAAAATAATAGGCTTACAAAGAATTAATTACAATGAGACAAAGAAAAAAAAAAGTGACACCCGCTGTTTTTCGAAGAACACTTGAAAATAAATTACTCACTTATTTTTGTCACTCTCCTTTTAGGAATACCCTTCTAAAAGTCTCACTATCTTACCTTTGAGTGACTTTTTACTCACACACAAGCTCTCTCCACAATTTCTCTCTTTGCAATTGATTACTTGAGTTGAGATGGATGGATGACAAGCTTGTCCTCTTGCCTATTTATAGAAGAAGATGAGACATGTTTTCGAGAAAAACCATGGATTGAGGTTGGAATAAGGTAGGCAATAACAAAGTTTTAAGGCATGGTTTTGGTGGAAGGTGGCAAGACTATGGTTTTGGAGACACAATTTTTATTTTTTATCTAATCCCATTTGAAGGGATCCATTAACAAACATTTATGCCAATAATTACAACTCATTCAAACTCGTTTTAGAAGAATCGAATTGTGCCAACCAATAGATTAATAATACTTAAAAGTGTATAAATATTTATTTAATTATGAATTATTACTTTTTACATTGAATTTAAACATAAGAAGAGAATGTTGCTTTTTAAGTCAAGCTTGGTTTTAATACTTTCTATTAGTTTCTTCTAATAATACCAATAATTTTCGGTTGGACTCCACAACTTAACATATGACAAGAAAAATAATTTTTTTTTTTTAAACAGGAGAGGGGCCCATATTTCAAAGCCCAAGAAAAATTTTATATGCAATTAAAACCAAAAAATAAGGGAAAAAAGGGCAATGATGTTCTAGGGCCGGATCAAAACTAAGGTTCACAAGTCTTAATAACACACCATTTCCACCTAGCTATATATATATTTAAAAAACCTTCGACCGATCCAGTAAACCACTAAAGGACTTTCCAGTGGCCTTATGTACATTTGAAATAGAGTCAGAACAACATTAATACACTATCCATTGAAGTTTGTTGATCAGCTTGTGTGTGCGATGGTGTTCATATAGTATGCACTACCCTTAATGTAGTAGTTAATTTTAAAGCTCGCTAGGCCTTCAACTGGGTAAGAGGCTTCGTGTGTGCTTTACTTCACACTTTGTGCACGTTATGGTCCAAGGCAAAAACTTTTTGGCCAATGTGCACAATGGTGGTGTAGCAAGGCTTCCCAAATCTTGAAAAAAAATCTAGTAAGTTTTCTTTTAAGTTTAGAGTCATTGTCGGTTAGCATTCTTTATGTTTCTTTTAAGCATTTGGTTCTCGATTTTATTTTCTTCTCTGAAATAAGTTTTGATGATCCATAAAAACAATTAATTAGAATAATTGAAAGAAATCAGTCGAAATAATGAAAGAAACTGGTTCATGGTATCTAACATGATTCAAAATAAAAAATAAAAAAGGTTCAATTGAGAATCGAAACAAAATGCTGAATACTTCGCAAATATTTAAAAATTATTAAAACAAAATAAGTGAGACACAGTTGCATAACAAAGTAGAACGAGTAGAGTAAATAGGGCCATTTAGGTCCTTGAAGCTAGTTATGAGCCATGAGACAATAATCATCTAGGGAAATGAAGAGAAATTATATAGGTAAAATAGATAAGATTAGTGAGTGAGAAAATAGTATTTATTATTATTTTGATTATGGGAAGAGACCGACCAAAGTGATTCTAATTCCATTCTCCACTCTCTCATCTTCAGATGCTCACACCCATTTCTTATCTTTGGTCAATCTAATTTAATTACCTTTCTTTGATGTAGTTATAGCCAACCATTGATTACAAAAGTAGAGAGCAAAGCTATAGATTCATATTTTTATTTATTTTTCTTTTAGTATGAAGTAAAGTGATATTATATATTCAAAGATGTCCAATTTGCAATATATTTTATACGCAAAATAATGGGATCATTTAATTGCTTTAATTTACATTTTAAAAGAAGATGCTCTCTTCTTCTTCTTCTGGATTTAGTTATGTTTTTTGGTAAGAAAAGTGAATGCCTCTTATGCCATTTCATTTTTATTCCTTTACAATTTTAACATATTATTTACGGTTGCATTTTATGTACTAATAGTACTAATACATTTCTAGGTTTTTTTTTTAAAGAGTGTCAATTTTATAATTTATTTTAATAAAATGTCAATAAAATTAAATATTAATTAAATGTCTTTTTTTAATAATATAAAAAATGCCACTAATGTAATAAGTTACATTGTGGGTCAACCGTTAGGGAGTAGTCTCTCCTAAAGTCCAAATTGATGGGTTGATAGCAATCGAACTCGAAAGTTTCACATTCTACTATATTCATAGAAGACAGAATGACCAATCAGGACACATTTTGATTGTCAAATATGCTTTTTTTTTTTAGAAAAAAAAATGATGCTTAGTAAAAATGAAATACACACAAATTTTATAAAAGAAGAAAGGCATAATAAGCTTTTCGATTAAGATAAGCATGAAATGAAGCATCATGAATAGGGAAAATGGTGTTGGACGAATCCATATCCTAAAATGAGTTAGGAAAAGGAAGAATTTCAGACATTTATGATGAACAAATATCCAGTTAATGATTCTTTAAACAAAGAAAAAACCTTATTACACCCGTAAATGTATCCATCATTAGCTTTCTATAAAGCTTAAGAATATTTCTTATAATGCAACAAGATCATACTTTGTTTTTTTTTTTTTTCTTTTCTTTGTCCTTTTGAACAAGAATTTTCAAATTTTGAATTCTTCTTCTGTAATTCAAGCTATTATTGGCAAATAATTGGATTCAAAACGAATAGAATCATCTTTTTTTCGCATTAATTAGATGTTTATTGAATATTATTCTTTAAGTACCTAAAACCTTTCTTAAAGCACACTACCTAGCTGATGTTACAGTCAATTAAATTATCTTTTCCTATATTCTTATGGTTTTATTTTATTATCATATTAATGAGCTTATAAGCTATGTTATAATTATCTTAGTTTGAAAAGAAAAAAGGAAAGATGTGGTGTGAGGTAGAATTGAATATGGGCCTTTGAGTGGTCCTGAGTTGGGCTTTTGTAAAAAAGGGAAATGTCAGGAGGAAGGTAAAAGTTGAAGATAGGCTGTTTCCTGTAGGGGATGCTTTTGATTTTGCTATATTTCACAACAAGAATCCAAAGACAGTAGTACAAGATGCAGTGCTCCTTCTTTTTTATATACCTTATGCTATTTCAATTTTAAAAGAGAATAAGGGGAACAAAATACTTCCCCATAATTAAAGACCAAAAAAAAGTTCATCTTTATGTCATGTCTTCACTAAATTAATTCTAACTTCGACTTTTCTAAATCTCCAATTCTTTATATTTGATTGTTTTGAACACAACTGTTTTAATTATTTTCACATTTCCAGTTTTAAATTTTTATATTTTATCTCTCGAATCTATTTTATTAAACGATTCTGAGTACCCTTTCGTGGAGCTTAATGTTTATGACATTTTTTTACAATAGAACTTGGGTGTGTATATTGTTTCTTCATTAGAATTTGATTCCTTCAATACTTAATTTTTGAAACGATACAATGTAAAAAAGTTTCTAACATTGTTTCTACTATATGCCAAAATCGTTTTCAATAAAATATTCCATTTATTAAAATTTACGAGAAAAATTTCTATTATTTATTAATATATTATTTAAAAAAATCCAAATAAATAATACATTGAAAAGTATAAGGATATTCATTAAAAATAGTTTGGTTTGTGTATTATAGTTGTATGATAAGTGAGTTATGTGGTATTTGTTAATCACAGTTGAAACCAAGACATCAATGAACATCAATATTATTATTTGCTATCATTTAAATCGAAATAAATCAAATAATATCATCTCATTAAATATTGTTTCACCAGAGTTTTTTAATTTTCGATTAATCTTTGATCTCAAATTAAAGACGGATTGCATTTTGGCTTTAAATACTTAATAAATATATATACTTTGTATCCAGCAGATTTAGCGTTATTGAGGCATAGAGGAAGTCACCACACCATCTTCCCATGTGATTGGCCTTTATCCAAGACAGGCAACATAAAGTTTTCTATGCTCACGTTGCCTCTCTGCCCAATTCATTAATTAATTTCAATTTTTTTTATATTTTCACAGCAAAACATAAATGAAGTCCTTTTTAATTAACTTAATCATCCGATATTAGTACAGGATTACGTATTAGCACGAAAATGGCCATTTATGTTTTGTTTGGATGAAGACACAAATATCATATTGAGAGAGAGAGAGAGTAATGAAATCAAACTGGGAGGAGGCCATCTTCTACCAATCAATTGCTTAATATTAAGAACCAAATTCTGGTTTAATAATAATAATAAAGAACCTTTTGTTTTAGTTTAATAACTTAAATGAAACCCGGCGTGTTAGTACTATTTCATATTTTTCTATAAAAAATTTAACAAATATCACTTTTTAAAATTTAGGAAATAGACGTTTTTTCTAGAAACACATATAATATTTACTAAACATAATTTTTAAAAATTGACATTTATTTAATTTTTTTTAAAAAAAATAGATGTATTTGAAAGGTACATTTTTTTTTTTTGCTACTCTTAAGTTAACTATCCGAAATTTTTTAAATTTTGGTATTGTTATAAATGAATCTCTTAAAAATTAAAATTATAAAACTAATGCTGTATTTTCAATTTTTTTTAAGTAAAAGATACTATTTCATTAAAAAAAATACTAGCTGAGGCGGAGGGCACCTCGTTATCGATTTTTAACAGTTTTAATTTAATCCAACAACAAAAATAAGAAAGAGAAAGAGAAAGGAGAAGGAAGGGAATATTCGGTTCATATTTTAAGACCAGACAAAAGGGATATTCATAAGGACGATATGAAGGAATATAAGGACGCGTGTCACGAGGAGAATCTTTTCTTTCTCTCCCCTATACATACATACATGGGAAAAAAAATTGCAATGCATTAACTAACATATAATTAAAAAAAAAAACCAGAAAATAAAAAAAAAAAAGAAAAGAAAAGGAGAAAAAAAAAATGAAGAGAGAATCAAGAGAAAAGGCGTGTGTTGGAGTCTTATACTAGAAGACTGAAATAGAAAGCGACCAACCATCATTAAGCCAAGGGAATTCGATGCAGCCAAACACACCTTTTTACCTCTTTTTTTTCTTTTATCTCAAACCCATTTCTCCAATCGGGTCGGACTTTTACTGTTTCTTTCTTGTAAATATATATGTTTTTCTGGAATATTCTGACCATAGCACAGAATGTGTTTATAGTACACTACATTGATTGTATTTGTAGTTATATAAAGGTCAAAATTTAATGGAGATGATGAGATGGGAAATAAAATAAAGATCTTAATATTGAATTTGAATTATACCAACATATTCTGACCCGGATCCGAGCAGTGATAAAGAAGTTATTAAGCCACAAAATTAAAGGAAATTATTCTAAGATTAATAATATTAAAAATTGATGGAATCCTCTTACCTTCCTACCCACTTCATTAAAGCTAGTATGAAGAAGAAGAAGAAGATTCGCAGCTCCTTTAATATTCTTTTATAGCTTTAATTAGCTTGGGTTCATTAATTGAGAGACGTAGAATTGGAATTAAGATATTCCTTCCTTAGAGGCAAATATTATATTCTTTATCATCAATTTTTACGTTTGGATTAGATATTCTTTGTATGCACTCAATTTTAGAACAATTATTCTACTTTTTAAACTTGCATGCTCCAATTATATTTCTTTTTCAATTTCTATCTTCCATTTTCTTACATACATTCATATGACATTTTCGACACTATTATTATAAGTCAAGAGTTCGATATTTATATATTTAACAGTGTTTTAATCCCTTAATTGACCCACAATCAATCTAGTTGCAGCTCATCAAAGTATATATACATATATAAATTATATGTTATATAAATTTTACAGTCCATTTATTCAGTGGATGATTCATTATTCGTGATAACATTTTTAAATTCAACACCAAAATTAGAAGCCTTGAAAGATGAATTTTATTTTATTTCCTGAAATATGAAAGAGTAAATTAGTTGCTATACGACAAATACTTTTTTGGTTTAAGTACTACTTCCCGCACACGTGGCGAGCATATCAGCCACTTGTTCGTATATCGGTAGTTTCTAATGACATGATCTGCTTGATCCTCACCATAGAATCCACCTCTTTTAATTTTTCTTCTCCCGCACCACAGTGTTCTAGCTAGCCTTGACACCCCGAGACTTTGGGCCAAAGAACAAAGTTATTATGAATTTAACCCTCTTTTTTTCACTTTTTAAAAGAAAACAAAAAATCTTAATCACAACAAGTTCCAGTATGTTCAAAAATTTGTCATCGATAATAAATATATTAGCTAGCTAGTTTGATAATCATAAAAGTATAACATTAGCCGCTAAAGGTATAGTAATTAAGATTAATGATGAAACTTTACAAGTGAATTAAAGTATGAGAAGAATCTTATGGCTTGTAGGCTCACAAAAATTTAAAAGAGAGAGAAATTGAAAAGGGAAAAAAAAGGAATAACAGTAAGTAAGAAGAAGAATCATCTTTTAAAATAGATTAGAGGATTTTGAAATCGTACAAGAAAGACACTTACACTAACAGAGATTGAAGAGAGGAGGAGGGTCTTAGCACATGACCCATCCTAGTTGCAGAATCTTTTTCCGGCTTTGTTCTTTGCAAGAAGTTACCATTTTCCCTCTTTCTTTCTTTCTTTATCTTCCCTCCCTACCTTTTCCTTTTTCTATGCCTCTCTCTCTCTCTCTCTAAAACCCTCTAGCTACTTTATTCCCTCTTCACTTCTCCTCTTAAAACAACTCCACCCTCTCTCGATCCTCCTTGTATTTGCAAACAACATTTCTTCTTCTTCTTCTTCTCTCTCTCTCTCTCTCTATAACCCACTTCAAGAACCTAAACCTAGACAGAAAGAAACCTTCTCTTTTGTTATTCTTTGTTCCTACATATCTTATTCTTGTTTCTTTTTTTTCTTCTTTATAACATGAACGTTGTTGCGACCAAGATTTTGTTTCCTGATCAATAAGTGTGGGTTTTGTTTATTGTTTGCTGATAATTTAATTGAAGAGAAGAGAATATTATATATAGGGAGAATTATTTATGGCTTCTCCTTCTGAGCTTAGTTTGGAGTGCAAACCTCATAGCTATTCTATGCTATTGACATCTTTTGGAGACCAGAATTATGACCAGTCTCAAAAGCTTGAAGAATTTCTCTCTCGCCTTGAAGAAGAAAGATTAAAGATTGATGCTTTCAAGCGTGAGCTTCCTCTTTGCATGCAACTTCTAACCAACGGTATACAAACATATTCAGTTCTAATTCTTGAATTCTTGTTTCTTTTTTCAGTTTTCAAACAAAACAATTCTTTCTTAAAAACAAAAAAAGAAAACAAGTTTTGTTATTATTATTATCAATTATAGTAAATAATAACCTTGGATATTCTTGTCATATCTTCCTGAATCCCTAATAACCTTTTTCTTTATCTTTTTCATTTATAGAAGTTTGAGTTAGCTTTCTATTTGTTAATTTGTTTTATACTTTGATTTTAAAGTTTAAGAAAACAAAGCTAAAACATACATCTTTTTTTTTTTTTCTGATTTTTGCTCAGCTGTGGAGGCTTCAAGACAGCAGTTACAAGCCTATAGAGCAAATCAAGGAATAAGGCCAGTTCTTGAAGAATTCATTCCGCTAAAAAATTCCAACACGGAAACATTAGATAAGTCTGATAAGTCAAATTGGATGACTACAGCACAGCTATGGAGCCAAGAAACTAAGATTGAAACCAAACTACAACCCACATTAACTAACAATTCCCCTAAAGAAACCAATATAGGGTTCAATGTCAGTCCAAAGCTAGGGTTAGACACAAAGCAAAGAAATGGAGGAGCTTTTCTTCCATTTTCAAAAGAAAGAAACAACTTATGTCCAAGCCCAACTTTGGCGTTAGTCTCTACTGATAAAGAAATTGAAGACAAAAAATGTTTAGAAAACGAAAATGGGTTTTCTTCTTGTCCAAAAACCATGATTGGAAACAATAATAATAATGGGGTTGTGATTGAACAAGGAAAAGGAAGTTGTAATTCAGGCTGTAATGGACAAGTAACAAATGCTGGAAATGGTAATAATAGTTCCAACAACAACAACAACAATAATAATAATAGCAGTACCAGTCAAACACATAGAAAGGCAAGAAGGTGTTGGTCACCTGATTTGCACAGAAGATTTGTTAATGCTCTGCAAATGCTTGGTGGTTCTCAAGGTACAACAAATAAAGTAAAATCAAACCCTAATTTCAATTTAATTATTTTTTAGTTGTTTATGGTGATTAATGAATGATGTGTGTTTTTGGTCAGTGGCTACACCTAAACAAATAAGAGAGCTTATGAAGGTTGACGGTTTGACCAATGATGAAGTTAAAAGCCATTTACAGGTATATATTCTGGTAATCGTTTTCTTGATCTTGTTTCTCTTTCTACTGTTTTCAGGCATGCATGAAAGTGGCTTTGTGTTTGTACAATTTTTTCTCTTTTGACTGACTATTCTGACAACTGTACATACACTGTGAACTGCGCAAACGTATATACTTTGAATATTGTTATTATTATTATTAATAATTATGAAATTATAGTTTTTGGGTAAGAAGAGAAGAGAAGAGATCTGTAATGTAATGATGATAGTTTTATTGTTTGGTTGTGGGCACAGAAATATAGACTGCATACGAGAAGACCGAGTCCAAGCCCACAAGCACCTGGAGCAGCAGCACCGCAGCTCGTCGTTCTAGGTGGCATTTGGGTCCCACCGGAGTATGCCACCGCCGCAGCCGCTCATACTGGGGCCCCTGCTCTCTATAATACCCACCACCCTGCTTCCCATGCACCACCGCCTCACTTTTGTGCTGCACCACCTGTGCCTCAAGATTTTTACGCTGCTGCTGCAACTCCATCACCGCCGCAGCCGCCTCATCATCAGCTCCATCACCATACACTCCACCACCAGCTTCACATTTATAAAGCTGCACCACCGCAAACTCATGGATCGCCTGAGTCTGATGTAAGAGGCAATGGGGGCGAGAGGTCTGAAAGCATTGAAGATGGCAAGTCGGAGAGCAGTAGCTGGAAAGCAGAGAGCGGCGACAACGGTGGAGAGAGAAAAGGGTTGGCAGCTTTGAGGGAAGAAGGTGAGGAAAGCAATGGAAGTGAGATAACTCTCAAGTTTTAACGGAGATATTATTATTAGAATTATAAAAATTTTAGGTTAATTATAAAAAATTTTCTAACATGGCCATCCTTGTTCCTATGGAGTAGTATTAATTAATTCTATATTTTTATGTCAAATATGTTAAAGAGGAGAGAGGGTAAAAAGGGTATAAGGAGAAAGTGGGCGTTTGTTTTGTCTTCATGATGCCCTAAATTGAAATGATTGAACATTGGATTATTTACTTACTCGTTTGGCGTCTTCTGCTATTTTGTCTCAATGGACGGATTTGCCCTTATTTTCGTAGATAAGAACTGTCAATACTTTTATAGAAGCAAGCAAGCAGGTCGTCTTCTTCGTCCTTTCCTTTTCTAATCATAAACCAGAACTTGTCCGTTCCGTTTTACGGACTTCCAGAGTGGTTTCAAAAAAATATTAATTGTTTTTCTAATTTTACTATTATCTCCTCCATCTAACTTTATTAGTTAAAACCCTGAGATTATACTAAAAACGGTATAAGAGATTCAAAATCAAATGATAAGGAGTTAAATCATTTTTGAAGGTGGAGATATTACGTTATAAAAGACAATTTATAATTTATGATATTATTAAAAAAAATAGTTCAAAATTTTAAAAATTAATTACATCACGCTCTTTGGTACATATACTTAATTTGAAATTTTATGTTATTTAGTTGGTAAATACTATTTACTACTGTTTCCGTTGTAAGAATGAGTAAATCTGTAATAACTGAATATATGATTGCTTCACTTAAAGATGGGATTTAGCAAAGAAGAGATACAGAAAGTGGGTATCTGATTTTCTTTCCAGCCTCACATCTCACAAGCTTTCCTAAAAACACAATACCAGCCTTTATTATTTATTAGCTTTTTTTTAAGTTTCCATAATTTAAGCTAAGCAATTGTCTCAAATTTCAGCTTCAAAGCATTCACACCATGGATAAAGTTTGCCTTCTAACTTTCCCAAATTGCAAAACAATTATATTATAGTCTAAATCCAAACTCCTGATAATTAATTCAAAATTCAATCCCTTCTATATTAGATTAAACTATTTCCCCACATAATTAACCACAGATCTACAAAACCATATACAACTACATCACAAGTCTTCTGCTTTGCACATCCGCTCTGTTAAACTGAGAGCCACACTTGTGCTTAAAAATCAAGCATTTCCACTTATTAGGACTCCGTTCTTAAATCGAAATCATTGCTCGCATCATTTTGTATCATCGCTGAAGCAACGAGAGCCTGCAAAAGAGACAAAAGAATCGCTGGTTAGTATTTTGTTGCCTCCCATGATCATGCAAATGCCATTTACGGCCTGCAGCATACTCGGCTCCGACTTGCAAGAGAGACCACCAAAGATGGTTTCCACTGTTTAGCTTTCTTATCCTAGTGACAGAATCTTCCAATTAATTGGACTAAATTAATGGAGGCAGGTGTTATAGCTTATATCAAAATTCCTCAAATTACACCAATATTAACATTGAAACAAAGCATTCTTCGTCTAGGCAAGGAGGGAATATGAAACACATCGTACGTATGCTACTAAAGGTACTAATAAAATGCACTTCAACTGGCGGGAATATGTTGTTTGGTCTATAGATGCTGCAAGCAGGAGAAGAATAAAGCAGTTTATCCATAATTTTTTTTTTTGTTTGTTTATAACACATGAAATACATATACGAGTGAGAACCCGCATACCAACAACCTTGTATACACACACAAAAATACCACAAAAGTCTATTGTCACTCAATCGTCGCACTAAGGCATGCTAAGAAATAAAAAATAAACAAGCAAAAAAAATTTTGGATATCAAGAGAAAAAGAATCATCATATACGATGGTGCAGTAAATGAAATGCAAATGAACCAATTATATAAACAAGCCTACTCTCTCATTGAGAAACATATGGAATAATAAAAAGTATTGTCGTGTTACCAGATTAGAGAGCAGAATGATAAAATTCACCGCAACACCAAATATACATAAGCCGACATTTTTGAAACACAATAGCAACACAAATAAAAAAAAAAGGTAACCCAGACATTTACAAAGTAATCATCAAGCCCAACATATTTCAATAGAAAAAAACACAGATTCAGATAAAGCAATGTTTATAACAGACAAGTTTGAATTTTGTCTCACATTGCTAAGTCTACATCATGATTCTAGGGACTAACCTCAAGTTCCTCTTCAGAACTCTTAAGCTTTTCAGAGTACTCTTTCACTTGCAAAAAATATTTATGTAGCTGCAGTTTATAGCCAAAATGCCATTAGTATGCCAGAACAACATCATATAAACATTTCAGAGATGCCCCATCAATGACCATTACCTTGGTCAGTTGCATCTTATGCTGTGAAGAGTGTTTCTTTGCTGTAACCAATGCATCCTCCAGTTTCTGAGTTCATCAAATTTCTAAGTGAGTTCATATTCAAAATTCGAAAAGTTTGTAGTACCAAAACACATAGACGGAAGCAAGAGGTATATTTGTTTGAATAAAACTAGCCAGTAGTTGAAAAGCATATACCTGGGTTCGTTTCCGCAAAACTGAAACATGCAGTTGTTTGTCTTCTAACCTCCCTTCCATTTCAGATATCTGGTTAGGCACTAAAATTTAGCTTTTAATTCTATTAACATTTTCTTTTAATATAGATTCACAGATTGCAATGATAAAATGGCTGCATTATCATGATAAACCCCAAAAGGGGTTGCAACATCAATATCCATTATATCTCCCTGGAAGCTGATATCATGACCTCAAAGTTATATGCAAGCTGGTCTCATGTATGAATCACTGCACATCTAAATTTTCTGCTGCATTAAATACAATGCATGCTTTCATTCTTAACTGACGTGCTAAGACAGAGAAGCAAGAGAATAGTCTTTAATTTCATACCTCCTTTTTAAGTTCATCACGTCTCTGAATTGATCTCTCCAATCTTTCTTTCTCCTGATAATAAGATGTAAAGGTAAAAAGATAAACGTACTGTTATTAACTGTTCACAAGCACATGCATGAATGCTTCAAACAATTAACTGTAAACTTACTACATCAACTGACTCCGAAGATATTTCCCTACTATGTTGACCATTATATCGGGAACTGTCAAAGAAAGAGATATGACAAAGTAAATAAATATGAATTATGAAGATGTGGAAAACTTCCTTCAATTAATTATAACCTGTTGACAACAATCAACAGAGAACACACTACTTGTAAAGCAAGATGTGTTTACAAACAAACATTCATATAGTATGAATCACTAATATGAGATATAAATCCAAAGTACGATCTGTTATGGTTCATTTACTATGTAAACGAGTTCTCAATAATTTGAGAATAGGCATTTTGCAGAAGAATCATAGTTTAATATTTGACCACCACATTGTAGGATCATAGATTAATCAAATTTCAAACCATAACCATAGGCATTCACCATGCCTCTATAACAGAACATCAATAAAAAATATCTGACATTTGCATGAGTGACAGTTTAATTCTCCATCATTTAGAGTCAGCAATAGAAGCATTGGAACACTTAATTATGATAGTAGCATTATCCCTACAATCTTTTCCAGTGTTAAGGTAGCTTAATAAAAAGGCAGGTTAGATAAACAGCAGATTTTAAGTAAAGTTTGTCATTGAGTTCACAATCATAATTATGATGCCAACTTCCATATTTGCTTCCTGATTAGGTGACAGCTGCCGTAACAATATATGCAAACAAACTGCAAATTAATGCCTTGAAAAATCTCTCAAGCAGAATATAAATAAGATTCTATTCCCAATGAGAAAAAGAATGATAATTACCAAAATATGTTAGAAGGGTGCTATCTTACTCAATCTGTTTTCTGGAATGTTCATATGTCTCGTTGTGAACCAGATTATCATCACTGTTGGTTGCGTCCATCTCCCTACCTCGATCCCAGCGTAAATTATGGCCCCAGTTCCAACTATTGTTCCTTCCTTCTTCTGGTTCATTGCCAACTAGATCCCTTTCTCGGCCTCGGTCCCCATCAATAAAATCATCCCTTATATGAACATGATCTTGTGCATGCTCATATCGTTTATCCTCATCTTCATCATGATCCCAAGGTTGCACTCGCTCTCTAGACCTATCACTATACCGTTCCCTATATTTTCCCCTATCACGATCATAGTCCCTTTCATGATCTCTACCCCTATCCCACTCAACAGCACCTCTGTCCGCATTATGTCGAAATCGTTCTCGACTGAAATTTGATCTGCCTCCTCTGCTAGTCACTCCATTTACTTTCACAACTCGCCCATCAATAGTCTATATACAAACTTCAAAATGTCAAAATTCTAGAAATTTCAAACTATCAATATCAAATCAAATAAATCCACATGAGCAGAAATTAGAAAAAATGAAAGTTACAAACCTTGCCATTCATATCATCGATTGCATCAATTACTGATCTTGGATTTCTAAAAGTAACAAAGCAATAGCATTTTCCCCTAGTGCCATGATCATTAATAATCTGCACGTCAAAAATCATTGGCATACTTGATCAATTTAAATGGTCTGTTGCAGTGCTACCAATTTCAACATAATGAAACTACATGGATTCATTAAAGAAACATATTTTGCACTAGGAAACAACAAAGATTGACATTATCTTAGAAGTGAAATCATGAAACATATCCTATAAGTTCCAAGATATAACACTCAACTTGCAGGCAGTAAGAAAGAGAAAAAAAAAAACTCAACTTGCAGCCTTAAATTTCTTAATTGTCCCGTAAGGTTGAAACTGATCAATTAATTCATCATCTATCTCTCGTTAAACATTTCTGTATACCAAATTGTTTTTAAACAGAAAATAGAAATTAGAGAAGCGGTACTATATATCCCTAAATAGCAATTGTTTGAAGAGAATAATACCTTAACGGTGACAATGGAACCATAAGGATCGAAGACTCTGCGAATGGTGTCTTCAGTGGCATTATATGGGAGGCCTCCAACGTATATGGAGCTATCTTCGTCCACCGCCATATTCTCTGAAATCTAAAACAATCGATGTTCCAGAAATTGAACACCCCACCGGTGCCGGTCTGCCCCTTCGAGCTCTGCTTTGCGATTTCCTTTCTCCTTTCCTAGTGTCTTAAGCTGCTGCCTACAGCAAAAGCACGTGGTGTACATTGCATAAGCACTCTGGTCCAAAAGATCTCAAATTGTCTGAAGTGAACTGGTTCGGTCCGGCCTGACTGACGGGCTGAGTCTATATTCGCGGGCCATTATAGTTGGGCTTTTCTAGCCCCACGGTTCAACCCAGAGTAAACTAGGGTTATTTTTAGGGCAAAGGACGTTCAAAATTCAAAGGACAAACTTAATAAATACCATAATAAGTTTTTATATTTGCAAAAATACCACAAAATTGAAAACACTAAACATATCCCTCAAAAATTTCAATGTTCCAATACAAACACTTCACAAAACACACGCTCTACCAAACTTTCTCCAATTTAGTGATGGTCATGAGCCGGTTCGGTCCGAAAAATCGGTGATTTTGGCCCGCAAATTAACTGTAACCGCACTGGCCTCAAACGGGAATCATGAAGCCCAAACCTGAACCGTAAGAAGGACGATCTGGTTCAGGTTCAAACATTTTATAAACCGTGACCCTCATTGAACCGGAACAGTGACCGAATCACACCTAAAACCGCCAGTTAACTAGATAGCTTTTTCTTTATTTTTTTGAACCACTAGTTTGGACAGGGAAACCGGACCGTCCAGACCGGCAGATACGTAACCGTTAAAAAGCCTGACCAAACCGGCAGGCCAAACCGTCGATTTGCTGAGGTTCAGAATGTTGGCTGAACTGATGTTGAACCGCCGGGCCAATTCGCAAGTTAAATCGACAGTTCGATTTCAGGCCAATTGTTTGAAAATTATTTTTTAAAAAAATGGACAATTTTACCCCTTCCAATAGTAATTAACGGTCATATTTGGAGGGTATTTTACGTCTGACGGATTTATATATATTATTTATAAATTGGAGTTAAATTGGTTCATTTTAGTCATAAAAATTATCTACCATTTCTTTACACTCTAATACTCTCTTTATACATTTCATAAGATCTCTTAGTGCTAATAATTTTTTTCTAATTTTATTTGTTTAAATAAAAAAATGTCTCAACCCGGGTCAAGCGTTGCGGAGGAAAAGGTAAGAACTGGAAATCCAAGAAATAGGAGACCTGATAATTCATGATTTCTTTGATTTCATCCCGATCCGACAAGAACCCACATGTATATTGATGGGTTTCTGATAAATTTGTTGACATCAGTGGACGACTTCACAGCTGAATACCACCATCACCACTATTACAATCATAAACACGATATGTTTTAATATTATTTAAATTAATTTTTAATTTCACTTATTTTAGACTTAAGTTTATCACTTAATTTGTTCTAAAAATAATTTTTTTAGTTTACCTTATTTTTTCAATTAATTTATATTCTTCAAAATTTTTTTATAGCAATGAAATGTAATCGAATGAGGAAGTTGGAACACAACAAGAGCAATTTATTTGTCAAAAGCACATAAGAGATGTGCCATAACATTTTAGAAAGAAATTTGTTGGAAATTATGAATATTTTTAAATTTGTAAGTATTGTAACATCCGCTACAAATGGAAACATGGTGGAGAATATAGAACAATGAAGAGACATTTGGAAGTGAAGCATGCCACAGAGTTTATAGGAGAAAAAAAAAAGAACGCAAACGCAAATTTCTAGTACGCAACTTTTAAAAATTAAACTTTTAATTTTATGAAAAAGATTATAAAAGAAGTTTAGCTGCATTTATTTGTGTTGAAAAATTAAGTTTTTCTTTTGGTAAAAAATATGGATTTATTAAATTTTTAAATTATGTGTTAATCTTTTAGTTAAATGTGTTGTTAAAAATACAATAAAAAGAAGTATTTTAACTTTGTACAAAGAAAAGAAAAAAATCTTAATTTCTCAATTTGTTGCTATGGATGATCGTGTTTCAATTTGCTTTGATATTTGAATTGATAATTGACATAATTATTCATATATAGGTCTAACTGTGCATTATATTGATAAAGATTGACAATTGCAAAAAAGAATAATTATTTTTCGTGCTTTTGACGAAAGGCATACTGCTGATCCACTTGAACTTATGGGTTCCACAACTATAAAGTTAAGTCAATTGAACCAGTGTCACGATTCGGAGGAAAACTTTTATTTTTCTTGGTCCTTTCTCAACCAATAGGTGGATGAATTAGTTGGATAATATGAACTTTCTTTGCAGAACTTGATGGTTTTGTGAAAATGGAAGAATAAGAAGAAGTTTTTATAATGTTTGGTTCTAACTCTAGCCTACATCCACTTCTCTAATCCCCTTAAGGTATGGGTTCCACTAACATTAATAATCAAATATAACAAAATCAAGTTTTCTAAACTAACTTCAAACTTAAAGTTTTATGGCTAACTCACAAACCTTCACTAACCTTTTGAGTTTAAAGTTTCCTTAATAAACTAACGACAACTTCTACTGAGTTTAAGACTCGCTAAATTAGCCTGCAAAAATAAAAGTTGAGTTTAAGACTCACTCTATAACGTCGTCCTCCAGATCCATCCGATTGTTTGAACGAACTGGGTTGGAATGATACAACTGGTTGAGCTTATAAACCTATTGTGTTAGATAATCATATTATTGTTAAAAAAAATCACTACATGCTCATAATACAATATCATTATCAACATCTTCATAATTATTTACATCAAAAGTTCTACATGTTGATACATAATAGTATGGGCTTAATTTTTTGCCCTGTACATACCATTAATCAAAATCAAAAGTACAAAAGAATTAGCTACCCTATAGACTATATGGTCTGATGATGAACTGCAGCAGTCGTGGAGAAAACTCTTCAACAACTTCAAAACCTGCTACCTGCAAGTTAGACATGTAACTTGCTCGCTGAGCATTATTGCCCAATGGATACTTTAACTTTGATAGAAGTAAGGGAAGAAAATAACACACATTTATTTAATATACTTTACCTGAATGACCTTACTTAATGGCCTTCATGCTTATTATATATTATGCAAATAACATATAGGGTATAAGCATACATTATCAACCATTATCATCACATGAAAAATAAGGTTCTTGCTCCATAAGGTTATAAGTGAAACCTAAGTGACAAGGGTAATTAGATGACTGTATACCGGGCTGTTAAGTCTCAAATATACCATATTCATTCTCACGGCCAAGGCCAAAATATCAAATTGTATGGGGTGTAGATCTGCTAGATAATATATTGCAACATATCATTATCTACATAGTTTCTACCTTAACCTTTGTGGAGCATTATGCATTCACTTCAATTCAATTCACATTGCATCACGTATGTTCATGTACGTTCATAACTCATGTTATTATGCTCGATGTCCGGATTACTATCTCTTTATACTATTTGTCATACCTTTCTTTATGTTATTTTCTGCTCATCATGCATGCTTAGTAATTATCTTGCAAACTTGATTTATCGTTTAGAAAGCTCAATAGCCAAGTTAAAACTTACCTTGCTAAACACGCCCTAGGCACGACTATATTAACACACATGTCTAGTGGTTGCCTTATGGACATGCTCAGGACACGCCTGTGTTCCTGACAATGTTTGCCCCTAGATCTCTTTTGCTATTTGTATGGTCATGTGTACGGCCATGTAACTTAACCGTGTTGATGGCCTTCGTGGACACGCCCAGGAGACATGCCTATGTTCTTGCTCATGTTCGCTTCTAGATTAACTGGGTTATTGCATGGGCTGACACACGATCGTATTGTGGCCACGCATAAACCCTAGCGACAAACACGCCTATCAACACTCTTGTATTAGTGATCGTGTTGCACACCTCTGTTGAACCAACACCGAACACACATAGGTTATTTTCAAGCTTTCATGCCATTTTTCAGTTCCAAAATACCAAGTGACCATTTCATACTTTTTTACACTCTTTACACACATTATTAATATCTTAACACAAAACATACCAACTCATTTGAACATCCATAAACATCATTTCAACGACAATAGCAAATAATCAACAATGTAATAAATACACACAAAATCAAAACATTCACACACTATGCCAAGGCTAAAGTATCAGACATCTTTTTGAAGCTTCCATCTATTCTTGTAATTCCTTCCACTTGGTGCTAGGTTCACCTAAATGAGGATTGGAACTTAGTATACCTTTTCCCTAGCTAAAATAAATAAAAAATGATGGAGAAACTTACTGTGTCGAAGATGAATGCTTGATGATAGATGATTGTTGATGGAAGGTTGAAGATGAGAGAAGAAAATGGAGATTGGAAGAGAGCGGGAGTGAAGAGTGTGGCCGACTGAAGGTAGAAGAAGAAAAAAAAAAGAAAATGACTTGGTTTCCTTCTTTCTTTCCTTTATATAGAATTTGGCATTTTACCAAATAAATTTCTAAGATTTTACCTATTACCCACTTGATGTTTCAACTTTATTAAAGACTCTAATGCACTCCTATACTTATTAAACATTTCCAAATGCACCCTTCGTAACCTAAACGAGACTCTAATGGTTCAAATCGATCTTGGTTCGACTTGAACTGACTCTATATGCAAAATGCAATGACTCGATTACAAGGATGTTACACACTTAACTAACTATACAAGAGGAATTGATTGCAAAGAGGAAATGAGAGTTAAGAGTTGTTAAAGTATTGAATGCTTTTAATTCAAATAATTATTCAACCTTTTAATGGCTATTCAATATGGTATTTATATACAAACTACCAAATATAGTCGTTGCACTAAAGTTGGAGAAACCCTTAGAATCAGTTGTCCGTGAGCGCTACAAGTATCTTGATCACAAAGTCTACTTCTCACATATTTTAAAATGGATAGCTTACATGCATTAAGTACACTAATTGTCGAGTATCGTTATCTAGGTGGGAGCGCTACTAGTTAGTTAGTTGCGATTGATGTGGCTAGTTTTAGTTGTCACTAGCCGTTACTTTGGTCATCACGAGCATCATCTCTGTTGGTCGCAAATGCTACCAAATTTCTCGGAGACTCTAGACCTCTCACGACAATTACCGCGAAACCAACAAAGCTCGAATTTGTTACCCATTAAAGATTTAAATTCTTAACTTTGCTAGCAAGGTTTTAAATAACTCCTCATTTTTTAACTTTAAACTTGATAAATGCAACTTTTAAACGCTTATTGATTCTGAATTGAAGTTTGAGTAGTTAAAATTCGTCCTTAGTCATGTTTATTGAAGATGATGACGTAACATTCTACTTTTACAAAACTCCATTTTTTAAATGGTGGTTCTGAGAAAAGTCATTTTGTTATTTAAAAATCTGAAAATAATTAAATTAAAATACAAGGTAATTAAAGCTTTTATTAAATGAAAAAATATTACCAACATGCGTTTCTTAGTGTACGGCATTGTTATGAAAGCTTTGCATAGAGCAAACTTATGAAGAGATTATTGACAAGTGACATGAAAATCAATTTTAATATTCCAAATAACATGTAAATTAGTGAAGTTTGATTATATTAAGTGTTAGAAGGAAAGCAAAAGGGAATATTGATTCTAGTTCCAACCAATTTCGATCCTTATTCTAATAGAGTTCTTGATTTTGGTACAGTTCTATTTCCAATCTTAGTTCTCCCAAATAATATTAATGCTTAATTACCGGACTTAAAATTCAAATCTCCAATGTTTAATAATAATTTAAAAAAAAATATTTTAATTTCCAAACATGTGATAGTTAAATTGTTCATGTATTTTCTATCATATGGAGAATAGATCCTGAAGTTAACTCCCTATTTTAAATTAATTTTATATTTGTCAATCATTAATTAGTTTCAATGACAAGTAAGAACAACATAATCTTTCTAGTTTTAGGCTTTCTAAGTTACTCATATGCTTAAATTCGATGGTTAGGTTAGCAAGCCTAATCTAAATATTTTCACTCAAAAAATAAATTAGTTTTTCAAATTTCAAAAATTAGAAAACTTTTAACCTTTGAATAAATGAATACATGGATTCAAAATTAAAATTGCAAATCAATTTCTAATAGAATTTATCGTATGTTTGGTATACTGAAATTTAAATGAATTTCATAAATTTATATCTCGCATAATTTCAAAAATTAAAATAATTTACTATTTTACTCACAAATAAATTTAACTATATTACAATTAAATAATCTTTTATAATTTGAATTTTGAAGAATGAGATATTAATATAGGCAAATGGTTATCATCATTATTGTCATTACTAGTAGCAATAATAACAATAATAATAATAGTAGTAGCAGCTGCATGAACAGTAATAGTAGTAGCAACCACATTAACAATAATAGTAGCAGCTAGGCCTGACCATTTTAAGATTCGAACAGTTTAAACCATCGATTCAGAACCGCCATGAATCAGAACCGTGGTAAATGTAACCGTAACCATTAAATGAAGGTTTGGTTCTGGTTCAAGAAAATTTTGAGCCAGAATCAAAGGTTTGAACTGTAAGGTTCCAGCAATAACAACAATAGTAGTACTTGTAACAATATCAATAATAGTAGCAGCAGCTATAGTAAAAAAGTTATAACAGCAGCAACAATAGTAGTAGTAACAACAATAGCAACTGTGACAACAACACTGACAATAATTGTAACAGCAAAACAGTAGTAATTACAACAACAACAATAGTAATAGTAGTTATAGAACTAGTAATAATAATAATAGTTGCAACAAACAGTAGCATTAGTTGCAGCAATAATAATAGTAGTTGCTGATGTAGTAGTCGTAGTGGCAGTAGCAGCCGCAATAGCAACAACAATAATAGTTGCAACACAAACAATAGCATTAGTTACAGCAACAATAATAGTTCTTGTTGTTGTAGTACTCGTAGTGGCAATAACAGCTTCAATAGTAGTAGTAGTCGCAACAACAACAATAATAGCATCAATAGTCGTAACTGCTGCAACAATAACAATAATAGCATCAATAGCCGTAACAGCTGCAACAACAACAACAATAGTAGCAGTAATAGTAATAGTAGTAGTAGCAATAATAATTGCAGTAGCAGTAGTTGTAGCAATAGCAGCCATCATAACAATATTTAGTAGTAGCCGTAAAAATAACAACCATAATAGTAGCAGCAATAGTAACATCAATAGAAATAACAACGGTAAAAATAACAAACAACAACAATAATAGTAGTAGTTGCAGTATCAGAATTTGTAAGTCAGTAACAGTAGCAATAGCAGTTGGTGGGGCTGCCCCAAAATCTATTTCATTCCACTAAGACAAAGCCAAATCGGACAGTTGCGTCAGAGAATCTTGGTGCATCTTTCGTTGAATTTGCTTTTGCAGTCTTAATTGACACAGTAGTAGCAACAATAGTTGCCTTGCAACGATAGCAAGTTGTGACTTTTGGAAGGAAAAGAAGAGAGTAATTTGTTGTGAAGAAATTTAAAGAATAATTTAGTAAAAAAAAAATTAATTATATAGAATTTTTTTACAAATTCCATCTAATTTATTTAAATTTGAAATAGTTATATTTTAATTCTAAAAATTCAATTCATGTAATTCGAAATTCAAATTTTTGTTGCATTCCAAACACAAAAATTGCATTCCATATTTATTATAGAATTCATTCATTCCAAAGGACCTTAGAAACCAAAGTCAACTTTCTCTTCATACATGTTATAATTAGAGCTGACTTCATTAGAGAATTTGTATGTGATAAAAATAAGTCATTCATAAAAATAACATAATTTAAAATAATGATAATTACAAATTGTGAAATTATTTTTTATTAACTATTAAAGGTAATTGTTTTTGAGGTGTTCGCTTTTTCCCCCCTTATTGGAGATCTTAGTGTAATTGTAAGTGTGCCAAGCAGGGAGTGTGCATAAGATTATGCAAATCTTTATACATTCTGAAAAATTAATAATACTTTTAATTTGAGGTATTATCATTTTTTTTTCTTAATATTCCAAAATTATTCTTCAAGAAAAGAGGAGATAGAGCTATCATTAATTCTTTACGAACTATACCGGTTTTCAAGATCAGAGCTATCAATCACTTGATTATCTTTTCGAAAGATAATTTTTATTTTACTTTTTTTTTACCTTCTCTATAGAATAAAATATAACTATAGGAGTTGATACCATCACTATACTATAATAAAAGAAGAATGATATATTTTGTGGGAGTCGATAAGTCTATTATATTTATTGTCTCTAATATAATATATATGTTCGTATAGATGCGCATGGATGTTTGTGAAATCAAAAACTACTCTTGACCCTATGTTCAAACAAAATAGAAAACGGGTGGTAATAAGTTATGTAGAATCAATGAATTCCCGACACAATTCCTTTTTTGGTTGATAAAGGGATGAAACGGTATATAGTTCCTTTGTTGGTAGATTGGATGACTAGAAACAAAATTATTGCTTTTCAATTCAATGATTTTGCATTAATTGTTATTTCATCGATTTCACTGATTAATTTACCAGTAAATAGTCACAACGTGTCAACTCTGTAACTGACTACAACTCCAAAACAATTATTCTACATTCGCACGACTTATCATGTGTTTGCTCTGTAACTGACTACGACTTCAAAACAATTATTCCACATGCACATGACTTGATGTAAAGAATTTTTTCAATCTCAACTTTCATAACAAATTAACAGTTGCTTGACTTTTACTTCTTGACTATTAGATCAAATTATATGTATTAATTAATCAATAAATATATCAATTAATTAAGGTTAATTATAATTTATATTTAATTTATATTTTTATCTTTATATATTTTAAATAGATTTTTGTTCTTGGTATTTTAGATTAATTATAATAGTTTTTCTTTTTCTACGATAAATGACGATAAAAATTAATAAATCATATTTTTTTTTAAGTTTAAAAACTAATCATTAATCAATAAAAAATAATAAATAAATTGAATAAAAAATTAAAAAAAAAAGTCAAATATGACGTAATTCATCCAACTACAAATAGAAATAGGTTTTTTATGAAATTTTTTTAAAGAATTCTCAAATTCTTCTGATTTATAATTATTTATAATTAAATTAAATATAATACCCTTGCTTTTAAAAAATTGAAGAAATATTGAAATGTTCATATTTTTAACCTTCATTCTTCTTTGATCGCAAGGGGTAAAGGTAAAGATGAAAAATATTACAATTAATATATACTAAAATTGGTAATTTTAAAGTTTATTTATAAATGTAATATAAATAAAATTCATACGCAAATGAACAGAGTGTTAAAATAACTAATTTAAAAATAAAATTTAAGTTTTTTTTTTAATATCCAAATATGATAAAGCGAATTTGTAAATGAAATCCTGAATCTTGTATGAAATTGGTTTATTTTAAAATGGTACTTATATTTGTGAAAATAAAAAAATGAGAAGTTGTCTTATATTTGTGGTGTGGAGGGAGGGAATATAAATTTTGGTCTTTCAAAAGAACAGATATAAATTAAGGGATGAAAATGAATGTTTTGAGTTTCAGTTTTATTTGAGATTTGAGATATTTGCAGATTGTGGTGGTTGGAGATGGGTGGGGGACAGCTAGAGGAGAGGGTGGAGCTCAGCTTAGGGCTCTGCAACAGTTCTGTTCATCACACGTCACACATGTAGTTATTTTACCAACTTAATATAATTTCATTCCAAATTTCTTCAACTCTGTAATTATTTAATGTAATGTTAGGAAATGAATGTTCCATTTTTGACAATGCAATCTTATTTGAGTGGTTGATTTAGGAAATATGATTAGATTAATAAGATACAGTGAAGTAATGGAATTGGATTGATAAGGAGGTTTAATTCAAAATCGACCTATTAAAGCTACCCCAAATTATCTTCCTTTCTTGCTTATGCAATTTGCAAATTCATTATTGCCAAATTAGGAGATTCCGTCTAAACCATAAACAGTTTGAATTATGTGAATGTGTGTGCATATGAAATTAGACATTCATTTCTTTAGACAATACTCAGTATCCGACCCAATCTAAACCCTAATTTATACACCGGTTAGGCTGTGAAAATAGCCTTTATCTCCTAAACCAATTTTCCTAATTTTTGACGTTTTTAGATCAGAAGTCCACATCATTACCCTAATTAAATATTGTTTTTTGAATTTTTTTTTTTTAAAAAAAAAAAGCAAAAAAAGATAATAGGGTTGCCGTCGTAGCAGCAGCAGTACAACAAGCAATAAGATCATTGATTTTAACCCCCCAATAAACCAAAAAATTTACATTCCAGCACCACCATTATTGGTGATTATTCCATCATCAGCCACAGCTACTGCTTCCCAAGCGGAAGCCGCAAGGAGAGGGCGGCTGTGCCAGCCCAGCGTCAGGCAACCTTCGTTTTCCTCCACGCAGTACCCATCCGACGAGAACAGAGTTAATAGCATACTCGCTTGTTTGAAGGCGTTTGACCCCAAATGCAACGCCCTAAACCCAGCTTCGGTTAGCCGACTCTTCCATTTATCCAGCGGCTCGTGCCTTTCTACCCTAGCCGATCCCTCGCAGCTCACCACGTTGCAAATCTCTCTTTGTATGTACATCTCCGCTAGCACTCTCTCTGGATGACCGGCGCAACCTTCCAGCGAATCGAACATTGTCGAGTAGTAGTATAGAGCTTCTGTAAATCTGTCTAAAAACCCTGCATGGTTGTGGTTTGCTTCTTGCTCCACCACTGTCATGATTTTCGGATTCAAGCTCCGGATCCAATTCAGAACCGTATCTATCGCTGAGCTTCTGTTCGGGTCGGATCCGAGCAGTTTATGCAGTTGCATGATCGAATTCACTGCCACCGCTTCTTTAGGACTCACTTGCAGCATCCACGGCTTCACGTCCTCTAGCCGAGTAGCTGCTACTCCTCGAAAAGCGAATCGGACGTTGACGGATCTTGCTAACTCTGCGAGTCGCATTCCGATTTCTCGAAGCGAGTCGCGGCCGTCAGGTGAAGGGGGACCAATGCCAGTTAGCCTGAGCATAGGTGGCCCACCAGGACGCAGCGCCAGAGCCTGTATCAGTGCCGGCCATTGCAGTCCGTGCATCAGATTAAAATCCACTACGTGAACGCTATCGTGACCCTCAAATGCCTCCAGTATTGCTTGATTGGCCGTGAAATGCGCGAATTTCAGATACGGACAAGTCTCGTAAAAGTGATGGTACAAGAGCTCATTCTCATAACCGTAGTTGGAACAGATATTGCCGGCGGAACCGACAGGACCAAAAATCCTGCGGCTCAAAGCATCGATGAAGATGCCGGCGACTTTGCCGATTCCACAACCAGTGTTAACGCGCGTCAATAGTCCCTGCATATCGTCGATCAAAGAGCCGGCTAATGCAAGCTCGCCAAGTTGGATGGACTCTGCACACGTCATCAACATGTGAACGAGCCTTATTGCGGAATCTTCTTCCAGGGCCGTGACGACTGTCAATTGATTCTGTTCCTGAAGCTGTTGCTGCTGCTGAGAAATGCCCTGCGGCGCCGCGGATTGCTCAATCCCCCAAGAGTTATCAACAGCCGCTGAATTGGGAATTAGATCCGAAAGATCGGACGGAAGAGAAGGGAGAGTCTGAGACTGGTTGAACTCAGAGAGAAGCGAATCGACCAATGAGGAGAGATCGGAGGGGTTATAAAGCACCGCATCGGAGGCAAGAACAGAAAGTTGCTGAGAAGGAGAATTGAGCATGGCAGATTCTAAACGTTCGAGGCGTTGAGCCACATGCCGAAGCTCAGAAGCTCGAACTTTGTAGCCAGCTCCGGCGAGCAAACCATCGATTTCGGCAGGAGATTTGGGGACAGAGGAGGAAGAGCTAAGAGCCTTACCAACGGAGGAATCAGAATCGTACGGGAGCATGATTGGATTAAAGGATTGATTGAGGAATTGGGCTGAAAAAAGTAATTAAAATGAATTTTGGCGAGATGAAATTGAATTTATGAAGAAATAGGAATTTGAAGAAAGATTCGGAAGGTCATGGCGGATTTAGAGGTAGAAGGAGAGAGTGGGAGTAGAGTGGATAGTTGATACTGAAGAAGAAGAAGAGTGAAAAGTAAAGTGATACTGATGGGCGAGGAAAGAGAGGTAGAAGATGAGTTTTTGTTGTTGTGAGAGAGAGATGATGACATGTACTCTGTACGAACTACGAATCATAAAATATGAATAAACTAAACACGGACTGCAATTTTTTTTTTCTTTTATTTTATTGGTGGTTACAAGTAAAAAGAATATACTTACTCTTAATTAAAAGACAATGAATTAAGCCCTCATCTGATTGTGTAATTTAAAAGAGAAAAAGAAAAGGAAGTAGAGTGTTGTTGATCCTAATTATCCAAAATAAGCAAGTAATTGTGTTTTCTAATTTTAATCCTAATTACACCCAAGCAACATATCATATCATATTCTCTTTACCTAACATTTTTAATTCAGATAAGCTGTACTTAATGTCATCATGACATTATAATTAATTATTCTTGTTACTCGTTATATTATAACGCTTTAGAATTACCCTTTTGAAAAAAAAAAAAGAAAACGCTTCAGAATTGAATTTTTGAATATTCGTACATATTGCTTAAAATTATTTGGTTATTAACGTATATCATTGCGGATGTACCGAAAATGAAATGGCAACAGTAGAATACTATTTATTTTATTATATTGAAAATGACCTCTTAACAGCATTGAAAGGGCTAATCCTTGATTATCATCATAAAATAAATTATTAGTTTTTTTAACCACTGCAATTATGGATATTTTTTTTATTTTTTTGAATCTCTTCAATCCCATCAAACTTATTTAAATAACCGTAGCAGGATTAGATTGATAAAGGGAAACCAAGTTCATTTCAGTTACAAATGTTCAAAGAAATAGTTGATTCAGCGAATATTCGTCAGTAGCACACATGTTACTTAGTATATAATATATAGTAGAAGCATACAATTACAAAGGTCTATTTCCTTCGCCTCCCGTATCCAAATTAACAATTTATTAGCTTATCATATTCTATCATTAGATTATATATTCAATTAGTCATTATTAATTGAAGTTACACCCATAATTAATTAATCTATGATTGAGACAACGAAAGATTTACACCACTATTTTATTGCAACATGAAAACTACCAACGGCCAAATCAACATTTCTTTTATATATAAAGAGAGAGAGAGAGAGAGAGAGAGAGAGAGAGAGTTTGATGAGAGAGGTGTGGTGCTGCAACTGTGTGGTCCTCAATTGGTACATTTTTATTTTTATTTTTTGACAGAATATAAGATTGGGCATTAATTTAAGTGCAAGGCAGCATTTTATTTACAATTGTAATAAAATTTTACTGCGTATGGGATCTCGTCTCTAATTTACATGCAAATCCGAAAAAATAAAGAATAATTCATCGTAATCAATGGCTTTTTATTCAAACAATAATTGAATAATAATAGTTAGAAGTTTGTGGTAATTAAATGGGATGTTATATTAGTTTAATAAAATGAAAGAATCTTACTTGCTCATGCATGATTCCTTTTTACATATTTACTTACAAATCCAATGTCTTCGGAAACACAAAAGAAGTTGCATGCAACTTTTATATTTTCCACTCTCTCTTCCGAGGTAAATGTCTATTTCCAATTTTCAAAAAATTTGATATATATATTTATTATGTGTTTTGATTTTACATTTATTTTGAGAAATTTTTATATTTTCTATTTTAAATAAGTTTATGTCACAAGATGTGGATTTTATCAAAATACACTCTCCGTAGTAACAACAGGGAGGTGGAGGAGAGCTCAAACTAAATATAGAAGAAGAAAAGCATTGCAGTCAAAGTAGAGTAAAGTGAGGAAGATCTAGCAATGACGGTGACAACAATGATATAGCTTTCAGAAGATTCTAAAAGATGCATAGAACCGCCTCCTTCACTTATTCAACCACCAAAATCGCAACTCAACATTGTCAATTCATACATATATAAAACAACAAACCCAACCTTATTATTAATCAATCAGATTTAAATTTGGGTTAATTCAGTTTGTCTATTTCGATTAAATTTTGCTCACCCCTAATCAGGGATCCCTAGTCAATCAGGTGCACAACTAGTGGGTCTTCAACTTTAGAAGTCACTGAGTGATTAAAAGTGAGATCAAATGCATCACTTAGAAGTTAATTTTTCATAATTCTACAAGAAATTTCCACTTCGTCTTGATTTCTCGAGTTCATTATAGACACAACAAAATAGAATATGAAAGACTGCTAAATAAATATTAGATTGGTGTTTAGGATATATTTATAAAATAATGAAAATAAGTACTATCTAATTAAAAATTAAATTTCAGGTATGCTATTTACTACAATATTTGTTAGCTTAATTAAAATTCTCATTTTCAAGAAAAAAAAAAAAGAGTCTTCAAACTAGTTAAAAATATTTGCAATACCAATTGCCAACCTAAAAAATCAGTGGTTAGGGAGACTAAGTGAAGGAGAGGGCAGAGGCAAAGCAGTGGACGATGGAATTGTAGTTTAAGGATAAAATGGAGTCAATGAGAAGTCGTTGGAGATTTAAAATGAGTTGGAAGTTTGAAGAGTGACGTGGTCCATTTATATTATTCAATTCGGGACTGTTTTGAAAAAGTGGCGACGGCTCTATATCATATATGGAAATTTTTAATTTTTCTTTTTCCGCATTAAATCATACATTCATTGTCTATGCAAATACTAAAATAATACTCATTTATTTCTAATTAAAGAAAGGAGAGTATTATCATTATACATTTTTCTTACCAACTATTAATCTCAAGATAAGATATTGGTGAGTTAGTAAGAGACTTTTTTTTTTTTAAGTGAGGTTGTGGGTTCAATGTTATTGTTTAAACTTGTGGTGACAGAGCTTTACTTCTTGAAAGGGATATGTATAGTTCAAACAAGAATTACTTTAAAGTGTCGTCCACAATTAGGATGCATTCAGAACATATCGTGGTTAATAAAAAAATATTTATATTATTAATTTTTGATTGGTCATCATACTTTACACGAATATAGTAGTATGCGAAAGTCTCGAATTCGATTTCTCCCAACTATATGATTTGATGCTTATTGATACATAGACCATAATATTATCTTATCTAGTTGCTTTCTCTATATATAAAAATATAAATGTATAACAAGTATTTATAAATAAAAAGTTTAACGTTTAAAAACTAAAAAAATTAATTTGTTATAAAATAAAAAATACTAATCAAACTAGTTAAAAAGACTAACTAAAAACTGCTATCTTAATACAGAAAAGTAAGGGGGAGTATTAAAAAAAGAAAAGAAAAAGAAGTAGAAAAGGAGAGAGAAGGTGGTCCTGGAGGAAAGGGAGTGTGGGGATGAAAGGCCCAAAAGGAGCAGAGGGGAAGTAGAAGGGGAACACGTGGTGGTGGGAATTGGGACCAGCATTTCTCCTATAAGAACATGTTGTGTTTAGGACAGACATTAGACACCTCTCTTCTCTTCTCTTCTCTTCACTGTCCATTCCGTTCTTTAAGCTGACACTTTCACGTTTTTGCCACCTCACCTTTCATTTCTCTAACAAATCACAATTTTACTCTCTCATTTCAATATTAGATTCTGAATTTAGTTTAGTTATGTTATTCTGTGAAAGGATGGATTACCTACTTGGTCGTTCTTGTCCCCAGATATTATAATGCACCCAAACCAATCTCATTACTTTAAAGGACTTATCATAGAGATAACCAATCTCATTACTTGAGAGAACTTTCATTTAACTGTTCGAACACTATCGTAGAAATAATCATCTGATCGTCAAATTTGCATTAACCAAATTAAATAATTATCCTATTGTCCTTGTTTAATTAAATAAATTTATTCAGCAGGTCTACAATTTCCCCAATTGGATCTTTAATGGAATTGCCATTTCACTCAAAGTCTTTTTAATTGTATTAGGACTCATTTTCTTTGCATTATTTAAGAAAGTTATTCATTTTTTTTCATAATTAATAACACCATAATGAACTTATTATATTATAACTTTTCAACTTTATGACCTATATTTTCCTTAAAAATTAATTAGGTATTCGTATTTCTTAATATAAAGATACACATAATTTAGTGTCACTAATTTTTTTTTAGTATGCGTTGCAAACGTTAACTCATTTTATATTTTTGTGATTGATATTATATTTCATTTGATTAATTATATATTGATAGTAATAAACTTTATATAAAAATAATAATTTCTTTTCTTATTATCATTAATTAATTAAGTATGATATAGATAAATGACCTAATTGAAAAGAGTAATAAACTTTAAAGATTAAGATTTAAATTTACTTTAAGGTACATCTTTTTTTGTCTTGTTCCTCTAAAAAACTCTAATCTTAAACTGTCGTCGCCCTAACCAACTGTTTTGTTTACCGTTGTTCCTCTGTTTTGAACTTATTAATCTTCTTCAATGGACGCTTCACTGCAATTCTATATTTTCATCAAAAACATAACAAAATTACATATAGTCTTATCGGTGGCACGATTCTCAATGAAAATCAACCAAAAAAGGCATGAATCACATCAAAAATTTGATATTTCTGAATTTCTAGACGATGGTACTGCAAAAAGTTATTCAAAATTTCAGCCGGCCTCCAATGATCCGACGACTATTCTGATTGTATCAGAAGAATGATGGTCACGAATGCTATCGATCGGTACCCTTTGTTCGGAGGTCATTTGGCAGAGACGTCAGCATTAAGGTTCTAGTCTTCTTCCACTTCTGACCAACTAATTCAATTTCTAGATTTTTTCTTTAAAAAAAAAAACTAAAATTTAATAAATATTAAAAAATAAGTATAAAAGTTAAACTATATAAAAAGATGCTATTCACTTAATTTTTAATATTCAGTGTCATTTACTAAACAGAAATTTAAAAAGAGCTACTCGTTACCATTTTCTAATTTTATTTGAGAATTTTGGCTCAATTTTTCAAAATATACTTTAAGATTCTCAAATTTTGAATTATTATACTATGAGTCTTTTTGTTCAATATTTTCAAAATTTTTTCGTTAGTTGAAATTTAATGGATAAAAAAATTTTAATCAACATTTCACACAATAATCATTTTAGAAAAAAAAATAAATTTTAAATAAATATATTTGAATGAAATCTATTTTAGTTTCTCAATTTGAAAAATTATTTTCTTTAACGGTTGATTTTTATAATTGTTTTAAACTTTGAATTCTATAATAGTTTTAAACTTTGAATTCATCATAAAAATTCATACATTTATGATGAATTTTTACTTTCATGGTTAGAATATTTTTTAGAAACAATCATATTTCTGTAAATAAATATCAATTTTTATAAATTATGTACAATTTATAATAAAGACAGGAACTTAAAATTAATTAATAGAAAGAGAAGTTTTATTAATCGATTTTATTTATTCATTCAATGTTGGAATTAGAATTTAAATTTTGGTAATTGAAATATATTACTCATATTAATATTATTTTGCTTAAATTCCTAATTAAAATATAATATAATATTAATAGATTGTTATTTATTTATTAATTAATTTAATTAAAATACAATACTAATACCAACTTTTAATTATGATACATTATTAGTATTATGATACTAATACTATTATGATTATTATTTATTAATTAACTAATTTAGTAATGTAATAAAAATGTAATTATTCTAAGAAAATTAGAAATATGAGAGGTATTCTTGACAATAGCATGTGTTGTACACATTAATTATTTTATGTTCTCGTTATTTATGTTATAGTTAATTAGATTGATGTATGCATTAACTTATTTTATATTTTTATTGTTGATGTTATAATTAATTTGATTAATTAATTATTAATAATAATATTTGTATTAAATATTATTTTCATTTTAAAAATTTGTTATTTAATTTTATAAGTTCTTATCTATATTTTTAATTACAATATAATATTTATAGATACTCTTAATTAGATTTTAATTTAATAAATTTCAAAATATCTATGTATTATTAAATTACTAAATTAATTAATAAATAAATAATAATCCTAATACTATTACTATTTTTATTAATGCATAAAACACATTAATTTTTTATTTTTTCGCAAAAGCAAACACAATGAAAGCTAAAATAATTTTACATTCGACTCAAGAATTGATATAGGACGAATATTCGTTAGTAGAAAAAGATTTTAATTTAATTATTTAATAATTAGAAATAGAATTTCTTATTAAAATATGATTTAAATTTAATTAATTAATTATCATAAATAAATAATCATAGAAAGACAACTCTTAATCTCTCTAATATAAATTTTATAGTGTCATTTTGAAGGATTGTCATGTTCACCATTGGTGCTTTTATATTTTTTATATATATTAAAACATCACTAAATGAAGAAAGTCACATATATTTTTGAGGGGCCTAATACATACATTCACTTTCAACTTTCACCATTTTTTCAAATAGAATCTCAAATTTTCCGAGTGTTCAAATTAATACTTCAACTTTCACTTTTTTAATAAATTAAATCATTGCTATAATGCATGATATACACCAACGATTATGGGGCTAAAAATTGTAAATTTGAAGACATAATTGGACCAAATGGAAGTTATCGTTTCTTCCTTCTCTAACAAAATCCATTAAAAGGGGAAGTTTGGCCAACAACAACTTTGAGCCCGCCACCCCGCCACTGTTGCTCAAACCACCTCCACTCACCAACCATTAGATAGCTATCCCATTGCAAACCATAAGATGTTAACATCATCACCATCCGCCAGCAGCAGGTAGAGCCTCACATGATGCTAGGAGTAACGGAAGCCAAACTAACTGAAACTTCTCAATGATTATTTTGTCGCTTTTAATGGTGGTTTGACAAAAACGACAACACCATTAGTCTCTTCTTGCGAAGCTCATCTTGTTCATGCAAACACCTGATTTAATTGTAACCATTGTTGACTGATGGAAATTAGAGATGACAAACTAAATATTTAAGATTATGGGCAAACCATGCAAAACTAAAAAAAAAATTACGACATTTATGGAATTTTTAAGCCAAGAGGAGTAAACACACTTGTTTTCATGCATTTTCGCCTCCCGGTGCGATTTAGGAGGAAGACAAGGCAAATTTCAATTTGAACTTTAATTTTATGAGAAAATACAAAAATGTCTTAAAAATTACATTTTATTCCACGAAAAGCGTGTGGGATTCATACCTTATTTTGGGAAGGCCATGTGTTAATTTGCTGAAAGAAGCGAAAGTTTAAGTATCAATTTGAACACTCATAAAGTTTAAGATTTAATTCCAATAAATGGTAAAATTCAGGGGTAAATCTATATATTATGTTTTTTTTTTTTTGGTTGGGGGTATTTTGTTATAAGAACACTTGTAATTCAATGACCGCCAATACTTTTTTGGAACTCTTGTTTGAAAATGTCTTTGAATGTTTATTTTTGTGACGAAAAATCGTCTTAATGGTATCTTTAACGGTATCTTTATGAATGATTATAAATTGTTATTTTGAAATGGAATTATTGCCCCAATAAGCTAAATTTGTATATTGGATTATATTTTTTTATCATATGACTTTATGGCATGAGAAACTAAGGGAAGACGAGAGTAATAATATTTTTATTAAAAAGAAATAATTAATAATGTGCTTAAAATAATTGATGAACAAATAAAAATAACGAGGTCAGAAGAAGGAATGCAAAACCTTGACACAACAACTTCTTTGAAGAGCTTCGGAGAAACCCATACTCAAAAATCATTATTTATTGAACTTAAAAACCCCCTTACTCTCACTCAAACAAATAATATGATGTATATTGTAATTAATTAATGTGTTTATTTGACGATTTATTGTGCTATGTAGTGTGTAATAAGTTGATGAATGACCATTTCTAACTTGTATGTAAGGTTTAATAGAGATTAGTTAAATAAAGTAAATAATAAATAAAGTATGGGTATATAGAGAATGGATTAGTTAGGCACATAACTTAATCAATGGTAGTAATTGTTTTTGAATTTCATATTAATTTTTAGAATAAAAAATTACGTTTAAATGAATATGGATGGTGTTTATAATCTAAATTTATGTACAAATAATATACCTAGTAGCTCATTTGAAAAACAATTTCATTAACTTATTTTATATACAATTCACCACCACACTTTTACACTTACACTTACAAAGTAAGGGCAGAAGAAAAGGCAATTCCAGCCATGTTTATGCCCTTCAGTTTGCAACTAGGAGTAGGAACCCAACTCCAACTACCCCTTTCTATATCATAACATACCCAAATTATGTCCCACGAACCATCATAATTAGACAATAATACTGCCCTAATTACGCTATCTCTTTTTTCTAAACACCCCATTATTGCTCTATAAGGCTTATTAATTTCCTCCATTATGTTGTACGGAACCTTTGAAATATATTCCCATTGCCTTCCATTTAACCCCAACCCCCATAACTCTATTTCCTTTAACATCCTCGCTCCTGTATCAACACCGTTGGATTTTATTACCAACATGTGTCCATCACCATACACGTATAGCCGATCGATCACGTTCCCCCAGCTAAATCCAACCCTCAATTGCTGCTGCTGTTGCTCTTCCTCTCTGCCTCTGTCAAATCTCGGCCGTATAATAATTGGAGGAGCATCTGAGTCTAATCTAACCGCTAATACGACGCTTTCGTAAGGTCCGTTAACAACGTTGAGAAATACGTAATCTTTCTCTCTTTCATTGCCACGTAGTAATCTGCCATTATCTTCTCTTGCTTTCATAGAAATCCACGTGTCCGCTTCGGATGTGTACACGAACAGAACCGGCTGGCTATCGACTAACTCCGTGAACATGAACCGGAAATTACCCGACCGAGAAACCAATTTCATTCCGGATCTTCTCCAAGAAGACGTGCCACGTGGACCTAATGGGCTCGGAGGCATCCTTTTAACCGTCTTGTTAAGCAAATTAACGGCAATAAGTTCCTTCAGAGTGTTGGAGGAAAACAGAAAAAAATTACTACTCGCCGCCAAAAAATAAATATTCTCGCCGGTAAAAAGTAGGGGTTTTAATAAATTAGCGATTTGTAATTTGAACCAGCGATCGGAGTTATCGGAAAAGCCATGAAGCACGGCGTCGCGATGCCAACGTTTCTTGTAGACAAAAAGCCAATTGGTTGACCTTGATTTAGAATTGTAATCCTGAACAAAAAGCTGATCGGAGATTAAATCGGAGAAGGATTTGTTAAGAGATTTGAGAGTGATGATTTCAGGTAAAGTTAAACAGAGGAGAATGCGCTGAATGAGGTCGAAAGGAAGGAGGCAAAATCCGACGGCGTTTGACAGGCGTTGAGGATTTTCCATAGTGGGTTAGTAGTGGTAATGATGTGAATAAGTAGAGTTATATAGAGGCAATTTTGGTATTATAATATTATTGAATTAGTGGACGATAGTTAATTATATAATTAGTATTAGGAGTGAATGAAAGAAAATTTGTTAATTACTGAATTAGAAGACAAATGATCCTACAAAGCGTGGGGTTTATCATCATGCTGATGAAGGAACGGACGATGGGGGACGGTAGGGATTTTGCATTTGGTATTTTTTGGAAGGTTGACTTATATGAAGTGGATTTTTCAATCATGGCTCATGCAAATTGTAATTCCTATTTAAAAAAATCTAGAATGAAAAATCTTAAAAAATTATACTTATTTAATCAGTTTTAACTGTCACCAACTTTGTGCACATTAGAATATAGATTTTGTTTAAAAGTTAAGAGATGATGGATTGCGGTATGTGGCCTTTAATTAAATCTCCACATCATGCAATATATTAATTAGATGGGTGAGTTAGAAAGTGGATTTCATATGTGGCTTAAAAGTGGAAAACAAAATCATACCTCAATTTGGAGAGGGAGCTTAAATTTGAATGTTGGATTCATTATAATCTTTCTTCACACAATCTAATAATTTCCAAACCAAATTTAAGGGTTTCATTTTCACTTTTTATATGGAGAATTGTTAAACCATTTTATCAAATTTTCCACCTTTTAAAATATTTACAAGCGAATAAATTTGAATTAGTCTACACAAAATATATGTTTTAAAAGATAACTTATCAAATATTGAGTTAGTATAAATGATTTAATATCTTCGTCCTTTAATTAAAGGTTAAGGGTTTGATTTCTGATTTAAGTATGGAGAACTTTGAGTTTGGCTTTTTTTCAGAATAATTCAAATTTTTTTAAGACGTTTAAACGATTTTAAATATAGCCATGTTCTAAAACGTTGAATCATTTGCAGCTTTTTGTGGAATATGAAAAAATAATAATTTCGACACTTTTGAGTAGGCTGCTAGAGTTAATTAGCTTTTGGAGGTTGCCAATGTTGATTTTCAAATGTCCCCTAAGAGACCATTTTGAGTGTGCATTTTAATATTCAATACCATTAGTCATCACTAGTTCATGGAATTTTTTTTTTTAAAAAAAAGGCTTTTATTAATGGGCATTGAATCCAAAATATAAAATTACCAAAAAAAAAAAAAAAACCTAATAAGTCATAAACCATCAAACTTTCATATACGAGGGGTTAAAAAAAATTACGAGTATTACTTTCTATGGATATAGTTTATTTTTGACAGTTATTTTATTACCTTTCTACTATATCATGTAGTATAAAACCCTTTTTTTTTTGTCTGTAATGAAATGAAAGATGGCCCCTAATTTTACCCCTCTTTAGAATTTGACCTTTTGAACTTTTAGCCCCCAAGAAAAAAAACAAAAATGCCCCTCTTTGATCCATGTCTTTTGTGCTTATGAAGAGTCACCATCAAAATTCTCTTCAGCCCCAGGTATTATAATGGGTACCGGCCCAACAAATCTTCTTACGAGCTAATTGCGCGGCACCTTTCCCACCAATACCCATTGCTCGATAAACTGGCTCCAATAGGCTCATTATGGGCTGGCTGTTCTCTTGAACTTGCTCCTTTTTAGGAAGGGGTCAGGAGGTAAATAAAATAACATATTTTAAAATAAAGGTAATTATTTTTGGGTTTATGAGGTTTGAACCAATATATTTGTAGGTCCTTCTATTTTGAAAATTATATCAATGGGTCCCTAACTTTTGAAAAAATAGACTCTCAGGTCCTTCCGTCCACTTTGGCCGTTAGTCAACGGAAAAGTCAACGTTTTTTTTTTCAAAATAACAAAAATACCCTTTGGTTTATTTGAATCGAACCATGATTTATTTGAATCAAACCATCTTAATTATTAAATCAAACCTGTGGGTCCCACTTACTATAAAAATTAAAAATAACCAAGCTGAAACTCGAAATTGAGACCTCCAACATTTTCCCTCTACATGTTAACCAACTACACCACAACATCATTAGTATATTAAACTGACGCGATAAAATTTTATTGTGTAAGACACAACCATTCACCTTTTACCGCTATAGCAATTATCTATTATTTCAATTAAGATTTTATTAAATAATTACATATTTATTTTTTTATCATCCTAGACAAGTATAAAAATTAGAACGGAAAGTTTAATTTTTCCGAAAAATTAAAAAAAGTTTACAAAAAATTTAGTGTTTATTTGGACAAATTAACAAAAATTAGAAAACTCATATTTTTTATTTGGAGAAATTAACAAAAATTAGAAAACTCATTTTTTTAGGGGTAATTATTTTTGGGTCCCTGAGGTTTGGCCTAATGTACTTTAGGATCCCTCTATTTTGGAAATTGTATCATCTGAGGTCCTTGAGCTTTAGTTTAATGTACTTTGGGGTCCCTCTATTTTGGAAATAGAGAGACCCCAGAGTACATTAGGCCAAACCTCAGGGACCCAAAAATAATTACCCCTAAAAAAATGAGTTTTCTAATTTTTGTTAATTTCTCCAAATAAACACTAAATTTTTTGTAAACTCTTTTTAATTTTTCGAAAAAATTAAACTTTCCGTTCTAATTTTCAGACTTGTCTAGGATGATAAAAAAATAAATATGTAATTATTTAATAAAATCTTAATTGAAATAATAGATAATTGCTATAGCGGTAAAAAGTGAATGGTTGAGTCTTACATAATAAAACTTTATCGCGTCAATGTAATACACTAATGATGTTGTGGTGTAGTTGGTTAACATGTAGAGGGAAATGCTGGAGGTCTTAGGTTTTTGTCATTTTGAAATAAACCAAAGGGTATTTTTGTCATTTTGAAAAAAAAAACGTTGATTTTTCCGTTGACTAACGGCCAAAGTGGACGGAAGGACCTGAGAATCTATTTTTTCAAAAGTTAGAGACCCATTGATATAATTTCCAAAATGGAAGGACCTACAAGTATATTGGGTCAAATCTCAGGAACCCAAAAATAATTACCCCTTAAAATAATTGAATTATGCCCTTAGCAATAAATAATAAAAATTTATTTTAAATAATAAATAGTACACAAAACAAACATAATCCTTAAAAACACAAATAATTTCTCTCACGTTTATACTTAAAAAAAATGAAAATTCTTATTCTACATAGAATTTTCATTTGAAAAAAAAAATCTACAACAATCAATTATACAAATTATATAAACAGTATATATGATTGATATATATAATCTTTTATGGCAGTGTATATATCGGTATATATGTTTCTTATATACTGATACATATGATTTTTGTTGTAGTATATATAAAAAGACCAAGAGACAAATAACACATATTTTATATGTAAAAGAGAATAACACCTAGTTTATAAAATGAACAAAATAATATATATTTTTTAAATAACTCAATATGTCCTGAATAATAAATAATAAAAATTTATATTAAATAATAAATATACAAAAAAGAAACATAAATCGTTTATCAATATATATAAATTACATATACTAATGTATATACTGTCATATATATTATTCTATATACTGTAATAAATACAAACAATAAATATAACTCATATACTGGTATATATAATTTATATATACTACAATAAATTGTGGTATAAATGCGTCATATATATTGCTATATATACTGCAAATAAATATCATATATACTGAAATGAAAACAAACAGTGAATATAACTCATATATAGTAGCATATATAATTCATATTTACTACAATAAATTCTGGTATATATACGTCATATATATTACTGTATATACCTTTTCTCAATCTTCTACTCAGTAAATATAACATATGATTTTCGATCGACGATCCATTAAAATCATAAACATCAGTCGTCGATCTGGTAATAAAGAAGAAGAAGAAGAAGAAGAAGAAGAAGAAGAAGAAGAAGAAGAAGAAGAAGAAGAAGAAGAAGAAGAAGATAAAGTCCAATCTCCGATTAGAAAAAGAAGACGAAGAAGAGAAGAAGTCCGAGCAAGAAGACGAAGAATAAGAAGTCTTGATCGGAAGAAGAGGAGGTTAAGTGAAAGAGAGAAAAAAAATTAAAAAATAAATTTTGAAGACATATAATGGAAGAGTTAGCTTGAAAGTGAGCATGAATTTAGCATTTTTTAAGGAAAATCTGAATTAATTTTAATTAATTTAGATTTGTATAATTAATTAATTTTTAAATAAAATGGTTAATAAAGAGTAATTTAGTTGTTTACAAATAAAATGTGCTAATCCATTAATTTCTCAAAACTTATGTTGTTTTATTTTTAAAGAAGAAAATAAGTGCTATATATTACCATTTTCTTTTTTAGAAATTTCTACACAGTGTTATTTTAAAATTAATAAAAATAAATAAATAAATCTTTTGCCTCTCAAATCCGTTTACTTATAAAAATGGATATTTAATATTAATAGAATTGAGAGCATAAGCTAATGGTTAGTGCGCTGTATTATGACCTATTGATTATAAGATTAAATCTCTATGGAAACATATTGATAGGGGAGAGTAACCCCTATCAGTTTACATATAGTTTACTTACAGTTTATCAGAACTCTATAATTCATTTAAAATTAAAAAAATTAGTCCTCAAGCATTTCATCTAGTTTCCACCACCCATCAGCAACAATTTCAGCCTAGTTTTTGCCACCAATCAACGTAATTTTTGCAAAACCGAAAGGGAAATTATCTTTTTAAGTCCTCAATGTTTAAATAAATATATTTTCAATACCATTTATTTATAGAAATATATTTTCAAATCTTTAAATTTGGTATTATATCCTCAAATTCTTCGATCTAAAAAGAGACATTCTCTCTAACTATGTTTAAATTTTTCAATTAGAAATTTAAACAAGTAAAACGAGATCTTTATGTGGCAAGCGACAAAAATGAGACCATGAGGGGTTCATGAGAAGATTTATTGCCGGAAAAATGGTCCAGTTTTGACAAGAAAACTTCAAAAGAAAATCTCACGTTGTGTTTGAAGTTTTTCGGTCAAAACTGACCTATTTTTTCTTTTTCAAATAAGTATGGGAAGTAGATATGACCACGGCTCCAAAACCTCTGATTATGGTTTTAGAACCGACAGTTTACAGTTTCAAAAATGTTGGAATCTTAACCGAACCGTCTGACTATGGTTATTTGACGTCTTGGAACCTCTGATTTATAGTTCCGGTTATAGTTCTTTTACGGTTTTTCAAGGAACATTTCTAAATGGTTATTTGCGCAGTTTTTCAGTTTTGTTCTCCTATGTTTTAAGTGTTTTAAAATGTTATTACAATAGTAAAAAAAATTGCCATCTTTTTAAAGCCCAAATGTTATGTATTTTTAAACCATTTTTTTGTATTTTGTTTAGTTTAAAAGTGAATAATTATAAAAATCAATTTATTTAGTTTAAACTCATGAAACCGTTTGAAACCTTTTGATTTGAACTTCCGATTCCGACAGAATATGGTTCCAAAATGGTTATGGTTCCAATTTTTTTTGAACCAGAACCGAACCTTTTTTCAACGGGTAGGTTCATCACGGTTATAGTTTATGACGATTTCGATTTGGGTTATTGAAGATTTTGAATCAATAGTTTAAACCTCAAAATGACCATGCCTAATGGGAAGGAATTAAGTAGGGATGATTTGGGTAGACTCCTTTTATAGCGAAAGTCTTCAAATTATTTTCATGGAATCAACATACGAAGAAAGGAAATTATAAAATATTCCCAACTGAGAGTTTTAGCCTCAAAATAAAACGAAAGAAATGTTATTGTATTTGCACTTGATTTTTTTACATTCAACCAACATAGGCACATATTTGTAGGAATTAGGTCAAGACATGTCGTAGTGATTAGGGCGACCTACGAGTCTTCTGATGGCGAGCCAAATAAAGGTGGAAGGCGAAGCGAGCTGGGCCTTGTCTTTCTGGTCCGAAGGTCATGAACGTGGAGTTCTCAAGCTTAGAGGTAGTTAGTTTTTTTTTTATAAGACAGTGAGGTTTAGTTTTTGCGAGATCCATTCTGAATTGAAAAATTAATGTTAAATGTTAAGATTTCCTATAAAAAAGGAAAATAAAAGAAAAATTATATATGATTAAAATATTTGTCCAGAATTAATTTAAAAAAAAATGTTCATAATCACACTCATAATCATTTGCTTTGTACTTCCTTATATTAAGTTGGAAGCCAGTTTTAATGTTTTCACATGTATATATTTTGCAAGACCCACTTGATAATGATGGAAACAAATAAATGGAATATTTTAGAATCTTTTGCACTTTAGCCCAATGTAATGCACAATAAATAGATTGAATCTAAAAAACAAGAAAAGAAGGCATAATTGGTGAGACCAACTAAAGTGGTTGTTATATATATTTGAACATGCCATTGCCATCAAATTATTTCCATCTTCTTTCTGCAATAATCCGATTTTTATTATTACATTTTACCATATGATATAGGCCATAGCAACTGCAAATTAAATCCCATATGTTAGAATATGACAAGTGAGTATTAACTTGATTTTAATTCTCTCACGAATGGATTAATCAAATATTATTGATTGTGTTGTTTGCAAGTCTTTCGGTCTACAAAGCTTAACACAACATGCTGAGACGTTAAATTCTGTATAAAATACTATTTTATTTTAATATTATGAGATAAATCAAATTGATTTGAGCCAACTTGACACGTTCAATAATATTGGTTTGCAAGTGGATTTGACATGACATTCAATTCAATTAAAGCTTACACAATAAGTTGAGATTCCTAAATGACATGACATGTAAGCAACCCTTTCCGTGAGGAAAACTAATAAAATGGATTTGACAAAATTAAATTATCTATTTAATATATTTGCTTTTTCAAGAAATTCAATATATAGAATTTGGAGAAAACCGAAAATTAAAATGAACATTTTTTATCCTGCCTACTTTTATTTGAAAACTTTGAATAATTGAATTTTATAATTATATATTCTCTAGATATAATAAATTTTTTAAAAGTGGCAAATAGAACATCATACAAAGGGCTAAACTGAACCTTTTTCCTAGGACTTATAAAAATAGTTACAATATAAATATACATAAGATAGCTAAGCAGAGACATGACAGAATTGTAGAATGATCGTGCATTACACCGCGTTCTTGCAGAGAGATTAAGCTAATGGGTTTTGGAGTTGGAGCTGCAAATTACCACAAATGTGTATGCATTTTGGTGCGTTTACACGGACAATTCCAAAGGAAGGAGGATCAAACTAAAAGAATCATAGGCATGAAAAAGGCCCCCACTAAGCAGCATCATGGACAAGAAATCAAAGTGCATGTAAACGAGTAGACAAAAAACAAAAGACATTCACTCCCCAGAAACAACATTAGCATCAGGGCAAACAATTTTCCGTCGAAATGAAATGATCCAAATAAGATATTTCAGCTCAAAAGCATATAATGTGTTGTTTCCAACTTAGCATTCAATACTAATTTACCATAATATCAAGGGAAACACAACACTCTTTAGTTCATCCAAACCTACTTCTATCTTCCACAGTTTTGCTGATTTAAGGAAATGTGCAAGTAAACAAACCAGGCTGAGTTATCTTATGGACCAGCTTGCAACAATATTGGTTTAGTTATTAGCTAAATTATAAAAGACAATACTTATTTGAAGCACTATATGAGAACAGCAAAAGCAATTGTTAATGTAGGATAAATGCATCATTCAATACTAATTCCCTCAAATTAAAGATCCAGAGAATGTGAAAACAATAACTTTTAATATCTAAAGCAACTATGATACTCCTTAGTACCTAGAAGTAGAGATAAATGAAACAATCATACAAGGGTCTTCAAATAATTATCAATTCTAAATAGATTGAAAACATATGAATTAATAATATAGAAGCTTAATTTACCAAGATATGCTTTCACTTACTTCTCCTCATCACCATCAGTTTTCTTAACAAGTTCAGTCTCTTCATCGTTTTCATTTTCGCTGTTTGTCTGCTTAGAGACAGGCTCAGTTGCAGTTTTAGTAACTGACTGCTGATAAAGTACACCACCGGCTATTGTGAAGAGTAGGCAAAGCAAACCAAAAGAGCTGGCATGCTTATCCCAAATGAGAACGTTGATCACAACGGTTAGAAACTTGTTAACCACACCTGTAACAGTGAAGGCTGTTGCAGAAATAGCCCTTCTTGCTGCAAATCCGAAGAAACTAATAGCCAAACCAAACGCACATGACAACGACACTGCAAAAAATGCATCATACTGGAACCAATTATTAGCCTTGGACCCTAAAGCAGCAAAAACCTCATTATACTCTCCTGTGAGAATCCAGAACACAGGAGACATCATCAATGACAGCAAATTGTTGTACAACACAAGACCCCATGTGTTCAAACCAATATTGGACACAATGTGTTTGATGTAAACCATTTCTGAAGTGATAGTCACCAAATAAGCAAAGGCCCAAGAATAAGCCGTCAAAGTAAAAGCAGAATCAGTGGCCACATACCCAACAGCACCACCCAATATAACAAATAATGACACAATGGTAAGCTTTGATGGAATTGGTTGTTTTCTAAACACAGTATCAGCAATAGCAACCAAAAGGGGTGTTAAAGATCTAAACACAATAAAAGTATCCACATTAGCATGGCGCAGAACATTAGTATTGGTAAAGATTGCTAAATAGAAAACGAGAGCAGCAGGTAAAAACTTCTTGGCATTTTCATATGTGAAGGCATCATGATGCAAAAATCCTAATTTACCAAAAACCCACACACCTAATGCAGATGTCAAGTACTGCAGAGCAGTTAAAAGGCCTGGAAAGTTGAATTTTGTGATGGCGAACTTGTTAATCACAGCAAGCAAACTTGAACAGAGTGCATAACCCAACACAAGACTGCTGGTGGTTAATTGCTTTGAGGAATCGATTCTAATCGAAGTCATTTGCGAACCCTTTTGTATATTTCAAAGAATAGAGATGATTCGAAGGACAATTTAAGAGATCGTCCTCAATAATAAAGTAGATACAGAAATAGAGAGGTTTGGCAGAAAAGGGTACATTTAATGAGAAAATAACTAAATTGACTTCATGAAAATGGGTCTTATTAATCAGCGTGATCTGGGAGAAAAAAATGAGAGAAAAATCAAGTGTGGTGCGCACAGATTCAACGGATCATATCGCTAATTAAAATAAGGAAAAAAAAGGAAGACTTTACGTGTTTGAGTGAAAATTAGAGGTCCAAAGAGTGGAATGAAATCAAAGAAGACGAAGACTTTAGAGAGAGAGGCATCACCGACACCAGAACAAAGCAAAGCAGATCTCCCGAGGATATCAAAACGGACAGAGTTTTTTGTTTTGTGAGAGCGAAGACAATTCTTCTGTTATTGGTACGAGGGTGGGGTTGAAGGAGGATTTTAGGTTCCACAAAACGTCATCGTTTTGAAGCTTGCACGAAAGACTAAATTACTGTGTTGATCACTTCAACTCAATTTTACAGTATTTGGGATTTTAATATTTTGACAGGGTGGTAGGTTGGTCCTTGGTCCACATCTATGAGAGCAACCCAAGGCAGCACCCGCTTAACATATATATATTTCTTTTCCCTAAGATATTTATAAAAATCTTAAGCTCTTTATTTTGCAATCTATATTGTTTCTTTTAAGAGTTATATTATTTCAAATGGAGTTGTTAATAATGTTCAAATGCTAATGCATAAAAGATATGAAGGAGTTTGCTACATACAAATTAGTAGGTATGTTTTTAATATTAATGTATCTTAAACAAATTAGCGGATATATTTTTTCATAGTGTTTTGTTATATTTTATATTTGTAATTACTCTTTTTGAAAAATATTTATATATATATATATATATATTTTTTCACTACCTTAGTCCATCTCTCTAAAATTTCTTCTCAACCTTTTTTTAAGACCAGTAGCCATCCAAAGTTACTGCCAGTAATTTTCACTAGTGGTAGCCTTTCATCTTCTTTTTTCTTTTATTTTATGTGTGTTTGCTTTCAATAGAATTTTAGATCCGGTATCTTTTAGCTCTGATTCTAATTTATTTGCTTAGTTTTTAAGGTTGGTTCCATTTTTAAGAGGATTTGAGTTTTTTTTTTTTTTTTTTTTAAGGTTTGATTTGCTTTTCCATGAAAATTTTGCTAGTTTGGTGTATTTATTTTTTAAAGCTAGAAGGTGTTTCGTGGTGAGAGAGAATATATTTAGCTCTATTTTTGAATATTTTTCGAGGAACTTCGTAGAAAGATGGATTAAGTGTCGAATTGTGGTCATCGATTGTCTCTGTCGAAGATTTTCATGATTGTGTTAGATTTATCTCTGTAAGAGTTATTATGCTTGTAATATTTAATTTCCTTATATTTTTTATATTAAAAAAAATGTTATTTTATTTTTATTTTAAGTTTTTTTTATGATTTTTTTATATTAAAAAATATAGATGGTAAGATAATAGAAGTGAATATTTATCCTTAAATTCTACTGAACTGAGTTAGAATTCCTATTTATAATTCCTATTTATATCATTTTAACAAGTAAACAAATTTGTTGTATTCTACGTTGGTTACTATCACTTCTCTTTTCTCAATTATGATTCCCTTTAATATGTATGAATTTAACTTGAATTAATTGGCCAAATGGATCTTTTCAACTTTCAATGAAAATTTTTTTGCTTCTTAGATTTTGCAAATGACCTAATGTGTATATATGCTTTTTGCCCCTAATCATGTTGGCAATGGAGATTGTGGGCTCAAATGCAGGGTAGCGGCCCACTGGGTGATGCCTCTCTCCCTATATGTTAAAATCCAATAAATCATGAAACTTCTACATCTTTCTCCCACCACAAAACTTTCTAATTAACCACCAAATACTTTGTTTTCATGTTTTGGAAATTCAGATTTCAAATTTGAACCACAACATAAAGATTCAACATTTTCACTATACCTCACCAATTACTAATAAAATAAACAAACAAACCCAATACTAGTTATGGACCCTTGGTCATGGTTTTACAATTGTGATTACTTTGCGAATCACAGTTTCAAAATTGTTAGAACATTAACTGAACAGCAAATCAATAGTTCCCTAATAGTGTAGCGTCATCTCTTATACCTTACGTTATAAAACATGTCATATATTTTTTTTTATAAACTTATATCACCATTTTAATTATCATGTTAAACTATATCACAACATACTAAATCAACATATAACATACATATTCCCAACATCAAACACATATAATTATTATTTACTTACATGCCATTTTGCTTATCAAC
>CANUEY010495423.1:0-19159 GCA_948099555.1 Croton setiger | reverse complement strand
GATGAGAGCCTATGGTTGTTTATTAATTGATTTTCTTGAATCTATAAAAATGTGTTTTATATGCTTTGATTATTGCTCGATGAAACATTTGTTGATTCAAACTTTGCATGTGTGCGTGAGTGTTTTAAGAATTTTTAGTGTAACCTTTTTCGATTGAGTTCACGATGATGGAATGATTTTGACGGTTTGGTATCCAATTGCGATGTTGCGTTGTTTGCGGTTTTTGCATATGTTGAATTGAGTTTAATTGTAAAGTTGTGGTCTCATATATGGATAAGATTTCGAGTTCTAAGTCATACCTGAGGACAAACATGGGATAAGTGTGGGGATATTTGATAGCATGCAAATCCAACTTATTTTTATTGCTATATTTGTGATGATTTTGCATTATTTGTGCTTAAAAATGTGGTTTTAATTGATTTATTACTTTTGCGCTAGAAAAGTTGGATTTGGCGTGAATGGAGCGAAAAGGAGCAAAGTTGAAGTATTTTCGGAATGCAATGGGCGAGACTAAGCGGAAAACGGGATACGCAGTTTGTTTTCAAAGGGCTGCTAGCCCAAAACATCTCAAGGATTAATTCTGCGCGTTCTAAAGCCGGAAAAGCCGATTTATTATTAATTTTAGTGGGTCCTATTATTATATTAGTTGATCCTACCTTTTATGAGGTATTTAAGTCAGTTTTAGGTCTTTCTGTGGACACTTTTCACCATCACAAACAAGGTTACGTGATTTACATTGTGGGAGCTGATTTTCGCAATCCTTTCTTCTTTTTCATCATGTTTTCTGTCATAGCCATGCGTGGCTAATTCCCTTTGTTCAATTAAGCCTTAAACCAAAGTTTGATTTCGATTGTGAGATTAATAAACTTAATTGAATTTCTTAATTTTTGTTGCATTTATATTCTTTCTGTGATTTATTGGGAAAATATATCTCCTAGCGAAATTCTATTGAATGAATTAACAGACGTTGTTTTGTTTGATAGCAATTTCCATAGCTATTCGATTGAATCAAATCCGTAATTGTTTAGTTAGATCAATAGAATAGTAATTAATATAATCTGATTGGGTAGAACCTTTTGGGTTATGTTAAGGAAGAATATAATCAGATTTAAATGGATGCTTGTAGTTTCTATTAATCTGGGTAGGGTTCTACTAGTTTTTAATACAATTAACGGTTAAATCTTTCGTCGTACTTAGGATTGTTAGTTATACTACGGCAGAATTGGTTGAGTTGACGTTCTTCCTGGCTATAACTTATCTGTATGAATTAAGGAACCATTCTTGAAATCAATGATCAATCGAATCGAACTTCGCGTCGCGGTATGCCTTAACTGAATTCGTTTCTTATCGTTTTAATTTATTATTAATTTCTGTCGTTTATTTTAATTTTTCAATTAATCAATTTCCTTTTTATTTTTAATTCCCCTTTATTTTATTTATTTTTAATTTCAAATCTGGTTATTTACGACAAGCTAGTCCCTAGGGTTCGACCCTTCTCACCCTATTTACAAGTTTGTTTTGTAGGAAGAGCAGGTTTTGTTTTTGGTGAATTCGACACCCATCACTTGTTTATTGTGAAAGGTGTAAAAAATAACATTGGCAAACAATTTTCTGCTTCTTTCTATTCTAGACTCTTATCAAACGCGAAAAAGTTTGATTGAGATTGGCTTATACATTCAAAAGAACTTGATGTGTTTTCTGTTTTTGTTGTAAATTATTTAAGAAAGGGATGGTAAAAGTCAATTAGCAAATCTTGGTTTTAGTGATTGGGCACATCTATGTGTTAGAATTAGAGAGCATGTAGGGTTGCAAACAAGCCGAGCCGATAAAAATTCGACTCGAGTTTGGATGGATAATAAACGAGCCGACCTTGAGCTAAATATTCAGAATCGTTTAATAAACGAGTTGAGCCGCTTGCAAACTGCTCGGTGTTTGCTCGAAAAAAAAACTCGAATCGAACTCAGATCGATAATAAACGAGCCGACCTTAAGTTGAACATTCAGGATCGTTTAATAAACGAGCCGAGAAGTTAGGCACTCAAACAGCTCGTTTAAAAAGACTTGCTAGTAGCTCATTTGATAGGCTTCCGAACTGCGTTAAATAAGCTCACGAGCTTATCAAACGACGTAATTTTGATACCAAACTAAAAAATGTGATTTAGTCAAGCTCGGGAGCCTTAAAACGAGCCAAGCTCATTAGTTGAGCTCGAGAGAGCTCCAATACGAGCTCAACTCCAGCTAGAACTCGTGGAATTTAACACGAACCGAGCTCGAGTAGCATAATACTCGGCTCCGCTCGTTTGCATCTCTAAAAACATAAAACTAATATAGAACATTTATAAAATATGGCCACTTGGTATTAAATATGTGTAAGACTTAAAAAAACGCAACTATTGATAAAGTGGCTTATATATAATCATATGAGAATATGATTATATATTTTTTATTATTTTGTCATCCAATGTGAATGACTAGTTTTTTATTCTAAAATTAATTTTTTCTGCTAAGATTTGAAGACCTACAAATAAGAGGTTTTAATTTTATATCATTGTATTTTTTATTTTTCATATGAGAATATGATTATATGTTCGATTAATATTTTTAATTAATAAAATTTATATTTTTTTTTAAAGTAAAAAATAAGAAATTCTATACTACACCTCATACACCAAACTAATCATCTTTTAGATATTTTGGACAATTTTATTCTTATCCTACCCATAAATTAAATTGTCATTTATTTTTTCCAACACATAGATAATGTACAATATTTTTTAAATAAAAATAAAAATAAATTAAAAAAAGTGTGGGGAGTTGGAAATTTTCTCGAAACCCCAATCAATCACTTCCTAAAAATAGTCAAAAGTATGTTAAATTCTTTACAGAACAAAGGTAATACCAACCTAGAGTTAAGTTCAAACCATAAATCAGTACACCATTTTCTTTTCCTCATTTCCCTAAAAGAACGAAGATCTACGTGTTTTCAGCATTTCCATGTTTCTTTCCTTCTATATAAATACCTCTTAACCAATTCAATTAACAATTATATACACTTGTAAATTTATCTCACAATGATTAAGTTTACCCTCCTTTTTCTTCTTGCTTTCTCAGGTTTGTCTTACAATATACATTCGCTTCCTTTTAACTATGATTATTTAAGGTTTAAACAAAAAAATTTCACTAACTTCTTTAATTTTCAGCTGTAATATACGCACAAGAAATGTGTCATGACGTTATAGGAAGTTACGATGATAAATGTGATGACACAACATGTAATGAGACTTGTAAGAAATATCCAAATAGCTCCGGATCATGTATGCAAACTGGTCTCACACGCTACACTTGCTTCTGTTCCTTCGCTTGTGTAAGTCCTGCTCCTGGCTCGTCCGCGCCTTCATCGTGAAAGTAACCTGCAGTTCCTCCTCCTCTAACATAATGTCATAATATATTGTTGCATATTTAGGATTTGACTCCAAACAGTGGTTAAAATAAATGAAAATTCATTCATCATGATTATTTTATTTTATATTATGCAAAAATCTCCGAATTTTAATTTCATTTCATTAGCTATTGCAAAAATTAATAATTCCATTTTTTTTTAAATTCGAAATTTAAAAACTTATCTCTAAATTTTGAGTTAGTTTCTTGCATTATAAAATATAGACTATTTACAGAGTTCTATATGAACCTAAATTTTGTAACTAATCTTGAACTACAGTCTTCGTACCACATTTAATATGGAATTTTATTTTAGACTTCAAAATTTAGACGACCTGCATAGAAAATTGTTTAAGTATAATAACTCATATTTTTTAAAAAAAAATTTATTCTCAACCCCAAATTCTTTTCCATTTTTTTCTCTCTTTCAACTTTTTTCCAAATTTATTTTTCAAGTTATATGTATATAAATTGTAATGACATAAATTGAATGTAACATTTTTCAATTAATAAAATATTTACTTTTTTATTTATTAATTTTTTTGTCTACAATTTTTTTTATTAATTGAACTTATTATTTTATTTTTGTCAATTAATTAATTTTATTTGTTACTATTCTTCATTCTTCAACATTCCAATCCAATTAATCAACATTTAAAATTCTTCTTCAACATTTACAAATTTCATCTTCAAATATTAAATTAAAAAAAATTACAATTATTCAAACTATTGGAGTCCAAAAAAATTATTCAAACAATTTGAGTCCGTAAAAATTAAATGTTCATTTGAATTAATTAAATTGATGTTAGAAGTTAATTTTGAATTTTTTTTTCTTAACCTTTTTTTCGGAAAAAATTGTGTGAACCGGCGGTTAACCGAATTCGAACCGCCAGTCCTCGGCCCGCCGATTTGTCCTCCTTTGAGCCGGCCTTCCACGAACCGCTGGTTTATAGCTCGAAATTTAATCGCTGGTTAACCTGAACCGCCGGTTACGGTTCCATGAGACCTTGAACCGTAGCCCGGCAGGCCGCGGCCACATCTAGATTTAAGTGTCAGTTTTTCCCTCCAAAGCACTTGGCTGTTACTTAAATTTTCCCTGCGGAGCTTTCTACCAAAACGCTTCCAGAGCATGTTACACGTTCCGCTTTTATTTCATTCATGCGCTTAAACTACGTAACTGCAACCAAGCACCTCTGGAAGTCATTCAAGAGTCTTCTATATTGACCAAAACTTTTAACTTCTAGACTCTTGACGCTAACCACTCCAACGGCTCAACATCCAAAGACTCAAACCCAACTCAATTACAATAAACCGATTAAAATTAAACTAAACAAAAAATTCAATTTATGACACAAACAATACTAATTAAATTTCTTTATTAATTTTTGAAAAAAAAAATTAATTATTTCTAAATGGATGATCCTAAACTGCCTCTTTTATACATAGATAGAGATAAGGGAGGGGATATATGACCCTATGGATCTTGGGAGACTTCTTTTATCAGTATGCCTCTTTATTCTCATAAAATTTTTTTAAAGAAAACATACATAAAATATTATTTTTAATTATTCAATACTTACTAATTAATTTTAACAAATAATAACCATACATGTGATACTTAAATGTAAACCTAACAAATTGTCCTATAAAATTGTGATGTGCACACATTCCTAGATTATCATAGAAAAACATTAACTAAATGTGAAGGAGGGCAAGCCCATAGCAAGGGTCTTAGAATAGTAGAAAGAATGGAAGAAATTGAATAGCTACAAGATATATCAATTATAGCAATTGCCTGATTCTTAAATATTGAATTGCAAATTGTGTAGGTACAAGACAGAAGTGGAAGACCAAGACACATGTTGACACAAAGTGCCTTTAATTCAATTGGCATATTTGTGGAAATTTTTTTTGTTACAGCTTTAGTCTCTCTTCAGTTTTTCTTATAAATAGAGAACTTAATAAGTGAAGCAAATATACTTTTAAGTTTATTCTCTTTTTCTTAAACATGGCTAACTCTTTTTTAGTCTCAATTATGCTTCTTTTTCTACTTGCAAACATTGATACAACAGGTATATTTTAATAATTTATGTTACTTTAAATTATTTTATTGTTTATTGCAATTTTACATTAAAATGTTGTGATTAATATTTAATTTGGCAAAGTTTATTATTCGAGTAGTTCGGTAAAACTGTTGTTTGTTATTTTTAATAACAATTTATAAAATATCTAAAGTTGTAAATTAAATTAAAATATAAAGGTTAACTTTTTAGACGCTACTTAAACTTCTAAAATGTTTAAAAAGAAAAATAACACAGATCAAATATTAACTATGATTGTGGAACACAAAGCTAAGTAATATTAATGGATTTTTTTTGTGATACAGTTGCTCAAATAGGGGTTTGCTATGGAATGTTGGGGGACAATCTCCCTCCACCACAAGAAGTCATAGCTCTATACAAGCAACACGATATTCGTCGGATGCGAATCTATGATTCGAACCAAACAGTCCTACAAGCCTTAAGAGGCTCCAACATCGAACTCATGTTAGACATCCCAAAGGATAACCTTCAAAGGCTTGCTTCGAACCAAGGTGAAGCTAATGCATGGGTCCAAAACAACATACGTAACTACCCTGATGTCAATTTCCGTTACATTGCCGTTGTAAACGAAATCAAAATAAATGATTTCTCTGCCCAATTCCTTGTGACTGCTATGATAAATATTCAAAATGCCCTCACATCAGCTGGTTTAGCAAACCGTATTAAAGTTTCATCCGCGATTGATACTGGAATTGGGCAGAGAAACTTTAATACGGTTTGCTAAACCAGCTGATGCGAGGGCATTTTGAATATTTATCATAGCAGGAACAAGGAATTGGGCAGAGAAATCATTTGTTTTGATTTCATTTTACAATGTAACGGAAATTGACACCAGGGTAGTTACGTATGTTATTTTGGACCCATGCATTAGCTTCACCTTGGTTCGAAGCAAGCCTTTGAAGGTTATGCTTTGGGATGTCTAACATGAGTTCGATGTTGGAGCCTCTTAAGGCTTGTAGGACTGGTTGGTTCGAATCATAGATTCGCATCCGACGAATATTGTATTGCTTGTAAAGAGCTATAAATTCTTGTGGTGGAGGGAGATTGTCCCCCAACATTCCATAGCAAACCCCTATTTGAGCAACTGTATCACAAAAAAATCCATTAATATTACTTAGCTTGGTGTTCCACAATCATGTTAATATTTGATCCGTGTTATTTTTCTTTTTAAACATTTTAAAAGTTTAAATAGCGTCTAAAAAGTTAACTTTTATATTTTAATTTAATTTACAACTTTAAATATTTTATAAATTGTTATTAAAAATAACAAACAACTGTTTATACCGAACTACTCGAATAATAAACTTTACCAAATTAAATATTAATCACAACATCTTAATGTAAAATTGCATTAAACAATAAAATAATTTAAAGTAACAACAATAATTATAATAATTAAAATGAGTAATTATTTTTGGGTTCCTGAGGTTTGACCCAACAAACCCGTAAATCTCTCTATTTTGGAAATTATATCAACGGGTCCCTAACTTTTGAAATAAACTCTCAGGTCCTTCCGTCCACTTTGGCCGTTAGTCAACGGAAAAGTCAACTTTTTTTTCAAAATGACCAAATTACCCTTTGATTTATTTAAATCAAACCATCCTAATTATTAAATCAAACCTGTGGGTCTCACTCACTATAAAAATAAAAAACAACCAAAAGGGGATTTAAACTTAAACCTTTAACACATTATACAACATGTTAACCAACTGCACCACAACATCTTAATATGTTGAACTAACGTGATAATATTTTATTGTGTAAAGCACAACCATTCACATTTTATCACTATAGCAATTATCTATTATTTCAATTAAGATTTTATTAAATAATTACATAATTATTTTTTAATCATCCTACACAAGTCTAAAGGTCAGAAGGGAAAGTTTATTTTTTCCGAAAAATTAAAAAGAGTTTACAGAAATTTAGTGTTTATTTTGAGAAATTAACAAAAATTAGAAAGTCATACTTTTATTTGGATAAATTAACAAAAATTAGAAAACACATATTTTTTAGATAATTGCTAACATTTATTTTGAGAAATTAACCATTTATTTTTCATAACATGCACACAATCTTTCAATTGAACATCATTCTCAAACAATTGCATTCTATCCACAATATTAACACTACATTGCAAAAAAATATGAGATGTTGGTTTATACACATGACTAAAAATCTTAGTTGCATCATTAACACTTCAAGCAAATTAATAATTTTAGAACAAATTTTCCATGATTATGGATAAATCACGATATTGTGGTTATCCTGAGAATTATAAAAAGCACACAAAGCATCATTATATTCGAATGATTGTAAAAATAAAGTGTAGATGGAATTCCACCTGTGAACAACATCATGTTTAAATTTTGTAGGAGTCAAATTATTACTTCTACAAAATTTAAATAAATTTTTCATAAATTTATTATAAGAATAAAGGTGTTTAATAGCATTTTTAATAGGTGATATATGCACTTCCAAAAATTTCAAACCATATTACACACACAAATTTAACACATGACATGCATATCTTATATGAAAAAATTTTCCGCCAACATTAGGTTGGCATAATTCTTTTAATTGGTGGATAGATGCAGTGTTTGATGCAGCATTATCAAATGAAATTGTCAAAAATTTTTTTACAAGTATATATTCATCTAAAATGTTATGAATAATTTTATAAATATTTGCGGCAGTATGCCTTTCGTCAAAAGCACGAAAGACGATTATTCTTTTTTACAACTGACAAGAATTATCAATAAAATGAACATACCCATATAGGAGTGGTTGTGCCAATTATCTGTTCAAATATCAGAATAGATAGAGACACGTCCTCTAATGCAGCAAATTGACCAATTAAAATTTTCTTTTTTTTTAAATAAAGTTAAAATATTTCTTCTAATGGTGTTTCTAGAAACAGTTTTTGCAAGTGAATTAACACATTTTTTTAAAAAATTAATGAACCCACACTTTTACCAAAAGAAAAAGATAATTTTTCAATACAAACAAATTCAGCTATCTTTTTTTATAATCTCTATCTTTGAAATTAAAAATGGAATTTTTAGAGAAAGCGTACCCAGATATTTGCGTTTGCGATCTTTTTTTACCAATAAATTCACCGGATGCTTTTGCTCCATGTGCCGCTTCATCGTTCCATACCCTCCACCCATTTTACACTTGTAACGTACGTTACAGTGTTTGCAAATTTGAACATATTCAGAATTTCCGACGGACTCCCGCCGGAAATGCTGTGGTACGTCACTTGTATGCTTTTGGGAAATATATTGTTGTTGCGTCCCAACTTTTTCCTCCGAATGAATTCCAGAACATTAATACTTCCGGAAATGCTGTGGTACGTCAATTATGCTTCCTTTTCTACTGGCAAACATTGATACAACAGGTATATTTTAATAATTTATGTTACTTTAAATTATTTTATTGTTTATTGCAATTTTACATTAAGATGTTGTGATTAATATTTGATTAATATTTAATTTGGCAAAGTTTATTATACCGATATTAGGTACAATTTGATGATTTTAAAACATTAAAAAAAATTAAATATAAAAAAATTCTTATCTATGCTCTCGTACTTAAACCAAATCAATCTGTCTTCAAATTGAATTTATAATATAGACAAAATAGGTTACTTGAGTTTAAAAAATAATTTTATACATAGAAACTCCGGCAAAACCATATCATGGCCATTTCAATTTTTGAACAAGTCCAAAACACACTCTTCTTATCATGTATCAAACCCATCAAAACCAAAACTTCATTCTATACATATAGATTCTTACCACAAGGATTAAACATTTCACCCTCACCATTATAAGAAGACCAAAAAGAAACTCCATTCTTATATGATAAGTTATCATTATCATGTACTCGTAACCGCGGCGTACTCATTGATCTCGCCTTAGCCTTAGCAGATTCTGTTGTAGCCATATAAGTTGGAAAAACCGGACTACTGTCACCACCGGTAGCAGGAGAAACAACCCGTTGTGTTCGACAAAATGACCGTCGGGGAAATGAAAGTACCGGAGAATTAAGCCCTTCTAGAGGGTCTTGTTTCCGAATAGCTATAGGCGTGGTTCTAATTTGCGTACCACTAAACGGATCATTACTAATTGGTTTCAGATTATCCATTCTGTCTCTACTGTATACATCTTTATTTGCCAATTGTTCTAACAAGTAACTTTGTCTGCTAATTTCTTTGTTGGATAGTGATTCTTCAAGCATATGATGACAGTTTCTTCTTTCCTAAAACATGAAATAATTTTGAATATTCTAATGTAAGAACTGAATTTCAGACAATATTCTGGTTTAATTTATTCAGTATTGTATATGAAAATTACCCGATGCGAAAATGAGTATTTCAACATCCGGTCTCTTTTGATACTAGCTTCATGCTTCTTGAACCATAATGCTTCCATGTCTTCCTTTGAAAGCATACTGTAATCCCAACATCTTTGGCTTTTGCATTCAAGCTGCAATAAAAAATATTGAAATTACCTCCGAATAAAGGTACACCCATATTAATGAGTCTTTATAGTACCGAATCTAAATTAATTGACTATGATTAGCTGTCTGAAAATCGTGTAGAAAAAACAATAAACAATCAAAATTCATCAGAACATTTATATTTTTTAGATTTTACCATTTCAATTGATTGCAGATCATTCTTATGATTCTTCACCTAATTAAACAGACAAAAATAAAGATTAATCTCAAATTAATCATATCTAAAACATGATTATATATTTGAAGTTTATACCTTAGAATCTGCATTTCCCAATTCCTTGGATTTGAAATTTTGCTTATTTTCAGGATTAAGAAAATGTTTAGATCGGAGTGGGTGATTTCGGGTTTTGGGATTAGAAGGGAAACGCTTGAATGACATGAAACGGCGTCGAACAGCTTGACCACGAACAATAGCTTGAAGTCTTACCAATCCTTTCAATGCCCGCAGAGCTTTCCTTGCCTGTATTGTTCATTTAAAATTTCATTAGTCTACTAATTTAACTGAAAAAATAATTTTGATCCCATTTCTATTACAACGTTCTAATGTTGTACTAATGGTTTTCCGACACATAATTACAATGACGAGATGCTGACTAATCACTATTCAGAAATAACGTTACGTATTCGTATTCATCTCTGAATACTGCTCAAAAAGTCTAGCAACTTATCACCCCAAGCTAACTGCTTCGTCTTCAATTTAAATTTGCCCTTTCAATATATATATATATACTCCATGTAATAGTATTTTAAAATGAGTTAAATTTGAATCATCCTGTTTCTAGCTTAGATTCTTGAAGCTTGCTTTCATCAAAAATTAATAAACTTACAAGATAGGCACGAAAAGCACTCTGTATCTTGATAGCAGCCAAATTTTCATCTTCCTTGCTGAAATGCTGAGAATAAGAGGATTGAGAAGAACCGGTAAGCCGGACAACCTCAGCGGCCGCATGAGCAGCAGCTACGGCAGCCTCAGCCGCAGCGGCCGTCGCAATAGCAACAGTGACTGCAAATTTTCTTTGCTTTTCTGTTGCTTCATCTATACTTCTCTGCGGTGATGGAAGAAACAGAGCAGGCCGTTTCTTGAACTTTAGTCTTCCATGAATCCACCTCCACCTCTTCGATTTTTGACAATTTTTGGACTTTTCAAAGAAAATAATAAGAAACTTTTAATAAAAATTGTATCTTTTTAGAAGTAAAATTAAGTCTTATAAAGAAAAGTTTAATAAACCTGCTCTGTTTTTTGTTTTTGCTCTGAAACAAATAGGCCCTTGAACCAACCAAACCAGCAAGTGTTCTTTCCCATTGGAGATTTTTATCAATTTTCATTAAAACCCAGTTTGTTAAACTAATTCGATTTTCAAATTCTTCAAAAAAACCTGAAAATTTAAAAACAAATCACAAACTCTTCTTAGTTCGAAATCAATCACAAAGTATAATAACTTGCTTTCAAGAATGGAAAAAAGGGAAATTACCTTTCCAGTTTATGGCAGAACATCACAAGAAAGAAGAAGTATTTATTTATAATAATAAGAATAGATCAAGCAATGAATCATGAGATTGAAGAATCCATAAGGAACTGAAGTGGGTTTTGGTTACTGTTTAGAAGGGATTATATATTGTAGAAGAGAAGTGAGAATCTTTTAAAATATATATATATTAAAGAAGAAGAACAGAAAGCTTGATGTGTCAAGAAATGGAAGCAAAGAGAAGAAGACTTGTTAGCAAGACAGTTCTACTTGAAAGGGGACCCATCCTCTTCTTTCTCTACTTCCAACTGTCTTTGCTATTAACTACCATTGACTGTTTCAATAATCACTCAGTAATTACCCTATTTTTATGCTTAATCTTTTGATTAAAGTTAGAATAAATATCTAAATTCCAACCGCTAAAGCTATTAATTTGGCAAGAGTCCAGAATTTTGGGATGCGTGAGAGAAGGATGGAATATTTGATGTGGAAACAATCTAACATCAGAAAGGACAGGAGTGAAGTCTTTTTTTTTTACACTTCTCTCAATTTTTTTTTTAAATTTAATTATTAATATTATGATTATCTTCTTTAAAAGGCATCTAATTATTAATTTATTAATGCTGATATATAAAGGAAATTATGTAAATATAGAGTTCCAAAGGGGGGGGAAAATTGAATATCTAGGTTTATGTAAGAAAAAGGCCAAAAGAGCAAGAAACCAAAGTAATATACATGCAAACATGTGCCCCATGACAAGTGCAAAATTAGAGGCAATGAAGAATGTTAACCATGTGTACCTTTACTAACATTTCATTTTCTCCCTTCACTTCATATGGGCATACCCTCTTTTTTCCCCCCCCTTCCTTTTCTACATTTTTCTTTTTTTTATTCTTTTTTTTAAATAAATTTATTTTATTATAAATTGCATTATGGTTGCTCCTAGCTTAAAATAAATAAATAAATAAACATATAATTATATTGATTTGGTAACTAAATTAATCCCTATCATATACTTTGTTTAAAATATTGAAGCAATTAACTTATATTTTATTTTATTTTTTGGTGTTTGATATGAAATTTGAACCTATACACTTATTAGAATTTTTATTAATAACAAAACATGAGAATTAATTTGCTTTCAAAAAGAATAAAAAATATAAATAAAATTAGCCCCACAATGCCAATGATAACCCATGTGAAGTGAGAAATTAAGCAATGTCTTGACCCAAAATTGTGGCTTTAAGAAATTTGTATGCCTTCAATTCAATGTCCCAAAGGATAATGAAGCTTTTGAGCTGTTTAAGTTAGGAAGGAAGGAAGATTATCTATAAACAATATATTAGCTTCTCTCAATTTGCTTATAAGTAGACCAAAAGTTGGCTTTTCAGCTGGATTATGGTCCCTTAAAACAAGATGTTCATCATGCAAATGCAAAGAACAATGTAGAAACCTTTTGCTTAATTTTCTATATTTCTTCTTTAATCATAAAATTTCAAATTCTAAATCCTATTAGAACATGCTTTATATTTTCAATTGAGCTCATAAAAGAAAGTTTTCAATCCTTCATTTCTTAATTAATACACTATCATACACATAATCAACATTTGTATTGAATAATAATTTGAGGACAAGTGATTATGATTGTTTTAATACAAAATTATGATTGCATTTTAATAACAAATTTAAACTTAACGAATTAGATTAGTTGACAGAACTATTTCATCTTAACTAAGAGTCGCAGGTTCGATCATTGAGAATGTAACAACTTGAGGACTAGAGCGACAATCTTAATGATTTTTGTCATGTCTCGATCCGAATTAGTCTGACACCGTTTAACGACTCTAAAAACAGTTTTGTCCTAGAAAACAAATTTAAACTTAACTGCATACTGAAATAGATTTGGGGCGAAATTAATTCTAAAATAGAAATTATGAACCGGAGGGAAAGGAACATTATTGCATTATAAATGTTTGAAATTAAAAATTCAAATGGATTATAAAAGGACCATATAACAACAATAATAATTATATACATTCTGAAACTGTCAGAGAAATCTTGAATAATTGGCATTATAGATAATATTACAAGAAAATATTATGATATTCCCAAAATGCATAATACAACCTTTCTGCTTTTAGTATCTATAAAAAAAAGCTCTGTTAAAAAAAAATAGTATCCATAAAAAAGCACTTCAGTGAAAAGTATGGTGAAGGCTACCTTCTTATTTAATAATAAATAAGTAATTAAGCTCTCAAATTATATGGATGAACTAATCATTATTATTAGTAATGAAAAAGGAACTTTTGACCTTGTAATAATGTCATAATAATATTAAATTTAGATTGCATATGCTTCTTTGATTACATGGAAGGAACTCAATTAGCAACTTTCTTTTTTATTTTGAATTATTTTTTTAGAACCCAATTAGCAACTTAAGAAAGCAATTAAGATGGTATTAGTAAGTTGCTAAAAAAGCCAAAGAAAAAGTAAAATGTAAATTGAAGTATAATCATTATAAGTATAATTACTCTCACAACCCCCCATTTGCCAACATTCATGCTTTTTCCTTGATTTTTGGTATTAACAAAGGAAATTAGTAATTATGAAGCTTCTTTCTTGACTAGGATTGAGTAGTCCACGCATCATAAAGGAGCTAAAAAAAGATTTTACACTAATTAGAAACCTCATAGCCACACAAATCTTGAATTGATAGAATCTCACTAATTACTGCAAAATTAGTTGTTTGCTTAGCATTTAATCGTATTATTGATAAATTGCTTTCCTGATTACCTTAAAGCATTTAAATTTTGAACAGGAGTTGGTATTTTGGTATTGACTTATGAGAAGAAAATTCAAAGTATTGGTTGCTAAAGTCCCAAATATTTGAACATTAATCCCGCCATTACATTTCAAGAATTTATTTCAGAAAATTAATTGTTATTTAAATAATTAGTATGAACTTGTCAAAGAATAACATGCAATCATTTTGTCATCTTCCTTTCAAGTTTGAAACCCTTATACTATAGTAGAAATTTACAATATAAATTACAATGTTTTTTAAAGAATTAAAAACCCTATAAGAAATTTATAAGATATTAAATTTTACGTACAGGTGTTTTTTTTTTTTTAACTTTTACAGTGGAATTACAGAAGCAAAATGTCAAGAACTCAGAAGAACTTGACTATGTACAGAACCATCTTCCATTGTTATCCATGAGTTGATAGAAAAGGGCTGCTCTTTGATCTGAACAATTCTAGCTCCTCTTGCCCAATTTCCATACCCTCCATAGCCAGTGTGCCTAGCAAAGCACAACCATAGTTTCTTCTTGTAAGGGCAGCACCAGTCCAATCCATGGTTATGACCCACAAATACTGCCTGCCATTATAACCAATAACCAATTGGACCCATTTGTCATTTTCAAATTTCTCTTTTATAAAAAAGAAATAATACAGCTTTACTTAAATTTTAGTTTCAACTTTCAATAATGCTACCCACACACCTATTTGGTCCCAACCTGGACAATACTGAAGTACCAAAGAGGCGCTCAGTGACTTTCCAAACTCTTTAGTAGTGAGCTTGAGAGTGATAGGGCGACCACTTGTACTTCTATTCTAGTCACTATCAACTTCTTTAGAAACTACATTTGTTTACTGAGTTTCATCTGACTTTTCAGAAAATTAATCTGAAGAATATAAGGATTCAGACAACTTTTTCAAACTTCTACATATGGGATGTTAGACTGTTGTTTCATTCTAATTCATGGAATGGAAAATAGACCAAAATAGTTTTAGATATTAAGTCTCAGTATCAAGCAACTTTTAAACAAAAAAATAAAATAAAATTCTCAGAGATCATTTACAATCGCCATACTCTAAATTTAACATCGTTTTCTCCATCAAAAGTTTGAATTCTGATTATAATGTATATACTTTTCAAATGTGTGCTACTGTAGCCACCTAATTTTTAATTTCATAATATTCATGAAATTATTCTATCATAAAAAGAAACAGAGTTCAATAATAGTTTAAAACACTGAAAATTTTCACTCGTTGAAAAAGAAAAAGATACAGTTATCTTTGATTTCATATATTATCATTGATCCCACTAACTTAAAAAAATTCTGACTTGACCATTGGTTGATGATGAATCCATTCATTAAAATTACTTTCTGCTAATCTTAAAATAGCTTCATCAGATTTCAGAATGCGGTCAAACCATCTCTTTATAGCAATATTTCCTAAGTACGAAAAATAGAAACAAACCACCACAGTTGTTTAAGAGCATGTCACAGGCTTAAAGACTCACCCATGGTTAAACACAAGCTCTTTTGCAGGTGAATTGCCTAAAAAGCCCATAATACCAGTTCTATTTGATTACCACTGTTTATTTCTCTTTTCTAGTAACATGAAATTGTTGTGCTATTCTATATTATCAAATTATGTTGAAAGTAATCCACAAAAATAAAAAGAGGAGATAATAGAGAGAGAGAGAGAGAGGAAGAAGGCAAGCTCCATACATCATTTCCAAATTCCTTTCTCGCTTGTTCACTTATTCCTTCTCTAATCTTCAATTCCTTTCTCTCTTCATTTGCTTCTCTCACTCTCACTCTCTCTACCTTTTTCTTTTTCCTTTTCAACTTATTTTCTCCCCTTCTTTCTCTACTCTTCCTCTCTTGCCCTATACGCAGAGCTGACATATTGTCTCACAATCTTCCTCAATTTCCTTTTTCAAAAGTCAAGTTTTTGTATGGACTTTATTTAACTAATTTTAGAATTCATAAACCAAAAGTAATCCTATATGAGCGTACCCTTATCCAAATTTTAATTGACAATCATGTTTTATGTTAACTCCAGACTTTCCACCAAATGTCACTTCTTCTTTGTGCATCACCTTCAAAGTTGAATCTGTGCCTAGCACATTTTTTCTAGGCTCCATGATCCTTTCATCCTTGAATTATTATGCCAACTAGTGAAAATCTCATTCAGCTCCAATCCATACACCCAATAACCAACCACCCAGTCAACAGCTGGCCTGAAAGCCTGCCAAGTATATATCCAGTCCAGGCCAGGCAAAATCTGACAGGCTTATTCTTTGATGTACCCTCACATGGCCAATTTATTGGAAAATTAGCTATAGCCTGGACCACGAAAACTCGTAACTTTGGGGAGAGGCAAAAACTCTCTGGTCACATGAGAGAGAGTATACAGGCTTTTAAATCTAAGCCAGGCAAAATATGACAGACTTCTAGGTTTATTTTCTCCTATGGTCATTTTATCAGGAAATTTGCTAAGACTGGGCCATTGAAGGTCATAACTTCAGGGAAGTGCAAAAATTCTCCGGTTCTTTGTGCAAGTATGTGAGCCTGAACATGGACACAAGCTTATATCTGAATCCAATTATCATGAACACAAACATGCAATTAGGTCTTTTTCAATCCCCTGAATGAAAAAAAAAAAAAAAAAGGCATTCTACATGAATATAATGCAAGCATTAAGCATAAGACCTCACCTTGACAGAAGGCCTTTTGGTGAGGATATCCATCATACCAAATTCCCCTTCTTGAGGAGCAACACGTTCCCGGTTCATAGAACCCACACAAGGCTTATGGATACCGAGCCAAGGAGCCACTTCATTATATGCTTTACTTGGTATGTGCCAAAAGATAACCTCAAGAATCCTGTCAAAAGATGAAAAAGAAAATGTATAAAACAAAAACAAATGAATTGTCAAAAAAAAAAAAAAAGCAAAACAAAACAAAACAAAAACAAATAGGTGTAATGTGTGGAGAAAAAGAAACAATAAATTTTCTTTACATGGCTTGATGACAGTAGTTCACTTGATCAAATACACTATACAAGCTCCAAATATTGAATTCAACAATATTTTCAATTTATTATTAAAAGGATAGCAACAAAGTTCAAAGAAATTTGTATGTGACATTATCTTTACCTTGAATCAGGGTTGATCTCTTGAGATTTATGCTGGAACCATTCTGCTTGGGCACTTGATATAACTTCAGGATATGAACCGCCACCAGAATCAAGAAAGTACATAATCACAACGGTTGATTCTGGATCAGTGGAGGATGCAACTTGGAGCACATAGTTGGATATACTCGGCCAAAGACCTTTGGGGCCATTCCTTGAAAATGACAAGCTATTCTGCTCAATCTCTTTTTCCATCAGCTCTATGCGTTGTGTGCCTCTGAAGCTACAGGATCCTTTACCTGGAATAGTAATTAAATCTCCATAAAACACGAGCCATTCACCTATTCCTATAATCAAAACTTATTCAAAGTATTATTTATAACACCAATTTATAAATTTCATAATAATAATTTTTCATTTTGCATTCAGAAGGAGGAGTTCGGCCCCAAAATAGAGAATGCATGGCTTAAAGGAAACCAGTTTTAGACACTTCTATTACCAGCTATACCACAAAAAGTGCATAGAAGGGCAATACTTGCTTTTCTTTATAAACAGAACTGACAATTTAATATCTTTAGACTAGAAGGTATTAAGTAAACAAAATATAAATCCTATATTGAAATTACTACAGGGCACTACAAAAGACCAAATTAATTTTCTCAAAGGCAGATTTTTTTTTTTTTTTTTAAAAGGGCAAGATCTTGATCTATGCTTTACTTGAACAAGATGAATTAGTTGAAGAAGGGCAGTGAACTTGAGGAATTCCAGGTGATGAAAACCACTCCATTGGCCATTCAAATGATGCATCATCATGATTTCCAAAAACACTTGCCCAAGGTATCCCTCTGGCTCTTGTTGGAGAAATTGCTTGATCCCAATACAAGCTTGCATTTGCAATTGCAATATTATTTGCAGTTATAACATCTCCAAGATACACTACAAAATCTGCAATTCCATAGCTAATCAATCACCAATCACCATAAAAAAAAAAAAATTCATCTGATCGAGCAGAATCTCTACTCTACTCTACCTGGAGTTTCTTTGTCGAGCACGGTGGACATGACCTTAACGGAGTTCACATCTTGCAGTGGCCCCCAATCAGTCCATGCATCTTCTCCGAAGTGAAGGTCAGCAAAGAGTGCTATCTTAAATACGCCATTGCCGCCTACTCGAAGGTTTTTCTCATCCGCCTTGAGCTTGATTGTGGAGCTGGATTGAGAAAAAGATCCGACGGTCAGTATGAATTGGAAAGCGATAGAAAGCAAGATGAGGAAATGAACAAACTGAAATCCCGTAACCGACATATGGATGAACGGAGAACGATCGGACAGAGAACTGTTGTTGTGAAGTGTAACGGGGTAGCTGGTGACGGTGAGATTTCAGTTCAGTTTAAGGGGGGTTATCAGTTGCAAATGGAATATTCTATATTTGAAATTCTATTCCAATTTTAATTGGATTTAAATATAGTAATTGAAAATCCAATTCATTACTTTGGAAGTTAATTAATTTTAAAAAATACTTTGGCAATTAATTAATATAGCATTTTTTTAATGGATAGGAAATTATTTCATCAAAAGTTGAAAACTTAGACACAATTAAATTAATTTATGTAATAAGATAGGAATCCAATTATAAATTCTTATTTTTCCTTTGTATTTATATATATATATATATATATATATATATATATATATATATA
>CANUEY010495371.1:0-37077 GCA_948099555.1 Croton setiger | reverse complement strand
TATATATATATATATATATATATATTCAAAATATAGATTAAAAAATAAAAAAATAATTGAAAAGAGGTGAATTTTATTTTTGGTTTACTTTTGCTTATACTCAAATGATTATTTGTTGCAATTTAATTACAATGTTTACATTAGATTAGTTTATAATTTGTTTATTGTCCGTTTAAATCTTTGTCATACAATTTGTTTATAATTTGTTTACATTCTTTGTTGTTTTTCTCCATGCTTAACATTGTTTATAATTTGTTTCAATTCTGGTTTCACTTCAATTTCTCACCGGAGAAGAGAATCTGTCACTGAAAAATTCATAACTTTAACACGATTCAATCTCAATTCACTAAAAAAGGTAAAAAAAAAAAATTGATTTCATGTTTTTCAACAACCAGAAATGGCAACCAAATCAAACAAAATTATAGTACTATAAAGAAAGAGAGAGTCCGCGCAAAACTAATGGTAGAAATATCGTTGTCAGAAAACCATTGAAACTCATAAAAAAGTGAACAAAAACTTCTAGTAACGGAAGCTATGGTGACTTCTATCTTCTTTTTTTCTTCTGTTTATGTTTCACCTTTCTACAAATTTTCAAACATTCTAATATAAAATTATTTTAGATTTGTTAGTTCACTCTCCGATCAAGTTACAATCTGAAACCTTTAACTATGTCTGACTCCGACATCCACTTAAAATTTCATGTTTACCCTTTTTATCCACCAAATCTTTTCATTTACATTCTCGACGTCTCCTCTACAAATTTCATTTCCTAATACTATATGTTCTACCCCATCTCACCTTAAGATAAGCCCCTCTTAGAGCACCTCTCGATTAGAACCTATGTTCTTGCTCTCACCTTCTTGACTCTCATTCATTTTCAATCAATTTCAAAGTGTTTTGATCAAATTTTTATAAATCAACTAATTTATTCCTTTCTCTTATTTGCTAATTTGAATTGACAATATGTAGATAGACTACGAATAATAAAATATTGGTTACAATCAAATAAAGAAGAAAAATTAATGTGCGTAAATAATTAAAGTCTGACTAAAAAATACTTGTCAAGATCCGATTCATGAGCACATCTTATGAATTAAGACAATCACGATTTTTATTGGATTTTTTTTTTCTCAGTGAAAAACGCTACTACCATTTTTCTGCGCGACTACATATATTTATAACATTTCTATTCTCTATGAACATCAAACAAGGGTATATGCATCTTTTTTATGCGGATTGTGTAAATAAATCTTTGAAAAATAAAACATTAAATTGCACACGCGTGCACCCACATATATATATATATATATATAAACAGGAACACATACATTACTTTAGATGGAGCATGCGCCCGCACCTATATAGACAAATATACATAGATGATATGCTAAAACTTAAGCTAATAAGACAAAAGGAATGAACAAGTGAAGACAAAGTTAATTAACATAAAACAAAAAAACAAGCATAAAAGCCAGTAAAGCCAATTATGATTAACATTGTTCCCTTAAGGCACAGTAATAAGAATGTGGTCAAATATATAGAAAGAGTGCGCATAGAAATGGTAAGTTAAGATGATTAAGTTGAAGTTCCCAATTAATATGATGAAGCAGAGACCACACTAAGTAAAAGATGAAATGATTGATTATTAAGCAGAAAATGGAAATGAAGACCATAAAACATTGTCTGTGTGGGTCTGGAAATGCCATATAAAATAAATAGGATCATGCGCACGCGCACTGCAGCTTCAGTTGTGGGTGTTGTTCTTGGTTTCTGCTATGGCCATCATGCCTTCTCTTCTCTCTGTATTTTTTCAATTCCTAAATATTAATTTTTTGTCTATTGTGAGGGTGCTTTCTGTTTCTCTCTTTTCTATGCTTTTGTCTTTCACTCTTCTTCTTCCTTGGATCTCTCATTTCATTTCCATCATTCCCTTTTTCTGTCTTTTATTCATTTTTTATTAATAATACCAAAATTCAATCTATTTATTATTTTAAACAAATAGCTTGCTTCACACAATCAATTTATTTATTGTTTTAACTATAAGAGTGCTGTTCTCCAACCTAAAATCTTATTAAATCCCTTTTTCACTTGAATATTTTTTATAGAACTTAGACCGATTCTCATTCATTGTTTAGTTTATTTCCCCAATTTTTTATATTGAGAAAAATGCACATATAACTTTTTAAGAGGGTATGCATATGGGTTTTTTTTTTTACATCAGAACAATTAAACATATTAAAATAGCTAATCTATAAATATTTTGATAAAATAAAGAGTAATAACATAATTTTGCATCATTAAATAATTTATTTATACTATGCGACTTTTATTTTCTTGAAGAGAAAATTTCATGAATAATGAATAAAATGTGTAATTTTCATGAACAAATTTTCAACCAACCAACACGATATTACTCGGTGTATTAGTGGATTTTTTTTATAATAAAAAAAGGTATAATTTTCATGAACAATATATAACATTTTTTATCAGTTGATGAATTGAGACCGAATAATTTTTAAATTTTAGTTTAATGGAGCCATACTTTATTTAAGTATTTAACTCATCTAAGGGGAATATTATTCATGTAGAAGGAAATATTATAAAGCAATTATGTATATATTAGTTAACCAAAATATTATAGTAGTATTGTTTTCCCTTAACTAGTGACACTTTGATGCAGATCATTAGCTTTCAGACAGCTTCATTAAATTAAGGTTGAATTTATTTGCAATTTCGTTCAAGAATGGTTAACTAAATTGCTTCGCCTTCAAGCATGGATCTTGCTGCAAACAAATAGATACGCAATAAGATTACTTGAAGCTTCTTGAGTAACCATTTGAAACTTAATGGTTCAACTTCACTCGAACCCCATATTAGAGCTTCATTCAACAAAATTAAATTAGATAAAATTATTGGAAGGAAAAAAAAAACTAATTAAAGATTAGTAATGAGTTTTGTGTCTCTTAATGACGACAACATTATTTAAAATAACAAGTTGGAATAAAAACTTAGAATTAATAGTGTTTGAATAATTAATTAACCTTGATTAATAAAATGGCATGAACTTAACATTGTTCAATGTACCAAGCATGTGCAGAAAATTTTTTTTTCTCCATTATCTTTCTCACTAACCAAACATCTATACAACAGTATAGTTTGTTTTGATTTGGTAGGATCCATTATTATGTTTCAAAAGAAGATAATTATAGTGTTGATGCCCATAATTCATCACAATTATCTACCAAAATGGCTCCATTATTGAGGAGAATAATAAGTTTCGTGGTTCAAATCAAATTCAAATACCCATAAGTATTGTCAAGTTGCAAGTTTATGAATAAAAATTCTTAATCAATTATAATATGAGTACGTGGTTTGGAGCGAGTTTTATAGCTAACTAGGTTTTGTCTATTCTTGTCTTCTCAAAAACATAGTTTTGGTGGTAATAATAATAGGGCTGTTTCTTGTTAGTTAAGATTAATTCAGTACATATACTATGTACCTCTGTGGTCTTAAATTTTCATTTAGCACATGCTACTTTGCAATGTGTGCATTGCTAATCCATGCTGGCTTGTTGTGCTTAGTGCAAGTTGTTAGGTTTAGACCTAATTTTCTCATTCATTCACCTATATGTTCATTATAAAACAATTAATTAATAGGCTAATTTTTTACTAATAATACTGCATTAATTTAGTATATTAAGAGAATTTAATGTTTAAAAAAATTTCCAAAATAAAAAATAATACCGTTGCTGGCAGAAAAATTCCATGGCACTTGACAGCCAATTTCTTCCAAGCAATAAGCTTACTATATGTGTATATTTCATATAATGTAAAAGTTGGTCATGTTTTTATTATTCAAATGGTGGTTTAACTAAATTTCTGAGTACTCATAGAACCAACATTGTGTACCAGTAGTCCAGTACACCCTTTCTATTTGTTTTCATAATGAATCTCCTATCACATTTATTTTTGGTACTTTTAAGTGCGGTGTATGTATCTTATGCAATTACACTTAAATATAGGCAACTTAATTAGCTAAATAATTTAGTTTGACGGAAGTAAGTAAGCATGAAATTTGGTTGAGGAAATTAATGTTTGATACCTACTTAATTTATAATTATATGATTAGAAATCTAATTAATGAACCGAATTAGTAATTATGTGTAGCACTTGTCAATGTATTGATAGGCTGGTCCAAGTATACATCTCTACTCTACTTACTAATCTTCCAAAAATGCTAATGATCTCATCAACTAACTTCCATTGAAGAAGCATATAAACAGCAGTTGGGTTGAATGCCATCACATGAGCTGTATATATTACTAAATTTATATAACTTAAAAGTTCATATACTAATAAAGAAATATAAGTATTAATGCATATATACCCATTTGCACACCAACCTGTCTTCTAGAATTCCTCTTTTAGCATCTCTGTCTCTTGCAGCTTAAATTTTGAAAATTCTGATAATTTCATATAAATACCAAAAACTGTTTGTGCACATATATAATGCAAACCCGTGTAATGTTGTCCATAATGTCATTTAATGTTGCAATTAATGCAATTCGAATTTTTCATAATTAAGTGTTGAATAATAATTACCAAGTAAATTGGTTGAAATCCTTGTAGATTGATTTTTAATGATAAGCGAAGGAGTAATAAGATTTCAGGTAGTGTTGGTAATTAAGAGTTGAACATGCAGACAAATATATAGTTGAATAACAGATGGAAATAATTAATTATGAAGCAAAAAAAAAAAATAACATTGATTTATTTATGATCGTGACCCTCCATTAACCCAATTATTAGATCTAAATTAAGAAGTCTAAGCTGGACATTCTCAAATATAAATAATGTATTTTTGTAAAATTTATAGGTTATGGCCTGCCATGTGCAGAAGATGGTTTGATTTAGAATTGATTTATATGACTGAAAAACAATCTTTATTCCTTAGAGAATGCCTTTGATCCCTCAATTTGGTCTCCATTGTCTGGTTTTACTTTCCCATCTGCCATCACCAATATTAGCACAAAATTTTAGCATTTTTGGTTGAAAATATTTAATTAAAATGGAATGATGTCGATGGGATGTAATTAATGCCAATTTTTACTAATATACTGAATTCACATTCAATTAAATAATGGGATGTCATGCTCAAAAATCTTACAAAGCCTGCAAATGCAATCCTAATCCTAACTAATCAAGACAAACAGAATATAGTGCAAATTTTTTTTTTTTTTTTGGAATTAAAAAACAAATTTCATGTGGAAATAATCCAAAAGAAAAATCTTTCTCTTGTTTAGTAGAAGATTTGACAGAATCTATCAATCCTAATTATTATTTAGATTTTGTCAAATGTTTGTTTTAGATTTATTCAGTATCAATGTTTATTAATCTATCCAAACACATGCCAAAAAAAGTAAGATAAAATAATTCTTCTCAATATCAAGAAGATTTTAGGAAATTTTTTTTTTAAAAAAGAATAATTCGAAACTAAATGAACAGGAATGGAATTTTGCCTGTTTGGTTAGATTGAATTGGGAGTTGGAGGCATTCGACTTCAGTTACTACTACACTACACTCACAAACAAGACTAGGAAAAAGGGAATTAGACGGAAAGGTCTCTTTTGGAGGATCTATAGTGTAAGTTGTACACTAAATAGTAGTAAATAATTGGTACCCAACTAATAATAAAAACAAGACTAATAATTCCAAAAAAACTAAACTATATTTATATATTAATTGTAGGAGTATGTTTTCAAAATTCACAAATTCTTTTCTTTTCTTGATCCTATATCAAGGTCAAAAATAAAACGAGGAGTTGAAATTGTTGTGATTCACAGTGCCCAGACCAAAATGTGTCCCTAATTCTGCAAAACTTGGTTACCCCCTCTAACTAACCCTCATTTTTCTGTATCTTTTTTCCCCCTTTTTTCTGATTTTTTTTTTTTTTAAATTACTGTAATGAGAGAGGGAAATTGAGAAAAATAAAACTAAAAATTAAAAAAAAAAAAATTGATAGCTGGAAAAAGCTGGAAGACCTACTCCTCCAAGAACCGGTTCACAATCTTCATGCTTGGTTCCAATACATCTCTCTCCCAAACTTCAATCCACCTCTTCTTCTTCTTTCTCTTCTTTTTTTTCTTGTTATCCAGTGGCGGCGGCGGCGGCGCTACCTCCATCGCCACCTTGAACGCCTCCGTGGCATCCACTCTTTTTAAGTCCCACCCAGCTCTTTTTAATTTCATGATCTTCCATAGCTGTCTTTTCGCTAGTTGACACGTGTTCTCTTTTATCTCCCTCACCGCTTCCTCGTATGCGCTTCTCCGTACCGAATCCCACTCCCCTCCCACCCCTCCTCTTCCAGGTGGATACTTTTTAAAATACCGGTCAAACTCTGGTACTCCGATAGCTTTTCTTAAACCGGGTTGACTCACCAAGTTTTCGGACCTGAAATACTCCGTCAGTTCCTCAAACATACCCGACTCCAGCATTTCGTCCACTCGCTTGCACAAGTAATCGCATAGAACTGATAATGACACATCCACCCATAGTAAACAGCAGTCGTACCTAAGCTGGGTCGAAACCGGGTTTTCTAAAGACCCGTCGAAAACATCTATCTCCGGATTAAACCGGTCAACCAGAAGAGCATGAATAAATGAGTTGGACCCACCTACTACGAAAGGCAGCTTTTGTCGAGAAACAATATCTGATATAGCCAGCCCAGCCGTTAAACGGAACTCAGAAGGAGTGACCTCACCGTCTTCCGGGTCAAAAACGCCGAGCAAATGATGAGGGACGCCTAGACGCTCTTGAATCGATATTTTGTTGGTTGTTATATCAAGGTCGCTGTAGACTTGCATTTTATCGGAGTTGATGATTTCGGAATACTGAAGCCGATTGGCGAGATCAACAGAGAGTTTTGATTTGCCACAACCAGTGGCTCCCATGATAACGACGACCTTGTCTTTCTCCGATGATGAGTCCATGCGGACTGCTCGATTAAGCCGGCGAAAAGCCGGTTTAAAAGAAGGGGATAGAAATTGAAGAGGAGATATTTTGTGGGAAGTGTAATGGGAGAGAATAAGAAGACTCATAGGCAAAGAAAAGATAGAGAGGAGGAAGAAGAGACAGGTGGTGGGTACGTATTTGTTTGGGCGTTTGGGTTTGAGCTGCACAGACATATACGGAATCAATTAAAGAGACACTTTGTGCGTGCAGAGAGCCAGCGATACCGAAGGCTCTGTTTTTTGTTTGTGTGCGTCTGATTGATCCCTAATCATTCATTCCAGCCCAAAACATTACCAGTATATATCACCACCTTGGAGAAGAAGAAGATGAATATTATCACCTCTCTCTCTCTTTATATTTCTCTTTTTATACATAATATCGCAAATGTTTGAGCTTGTCTCGGGGCATGAAAAATAATCAATACAAACTTATTTATTATTTAAATTTTCAATTTTGGACTTGGACATTTTATTGTTAAATTTTTTTAAAATATATACACCTTTTATTTTTTTTTTCAACTGTTATGAATTTAATATTAAAAACTGAAATGTTCTAAAATATAATATAGATATGCAGTATATCGTTTTGTAAAAATATAAGATAGAACTGCAATATACGGCTTTAATATAATTTATAATAAAACATCAATGTTTTTATTTTTTATTTTCTTTTTGTTGTTGTTGGCTTTGAGAAGTAAAAGTTTGAACTTGTAGTCCTGAATAGGCTCTTGAATAATCGAGGAGAGACAGCTTCCAAAAACAAATTTAGAGAAAAGAAAAAAAACCTGATAATTCATTCATTATTCAATTATTTAATTGCTTTTTATTTATTTTTTAATCAATAGAGGAAACTGTTTTATTTTCTACAGTAATTGTTTTTCAATTAATAAATTATTTTGATTCAACGTCAATATAAAGTTAGAATCTTATTTTATATTTAGAAGCAAATCATAGAGTGAAATTCAATTTAAAACAATTTTTTTTTTATTTAAGGGTAAATTTTTAAAACACTCACTGATAAAACAATACAGAATGCTTAAAGCACAACAAGACTAGTGCCTCTCTCTCTCTCTCTCTCTCTCTCTCTCTATATTCAACACCTTAACCCAAATGTGACACCTAATGAATAAGCTTATAAAAATTAGGCTATCAATTTTAAAATCACAATCAACTATTCTTAACATCGTGTAGTAAACAATTATATAAAACCACTCAAATACTAACTCATATTCAAAATACCCACAATTTTGGGTCTCTTTCTCTTACAATTAATACCCACCCACAAAATAACTTATTCTTCAAAATACCCTAAAGTTAACTGTTCCTTAACAATTGATTAAAAAACAAAAACTTCAATTACGTTATTGAAAAAAGATTTAAAAAAAAAAACCTAAATCCAGTTATTGAAGAAAGATTAAAAAAATATTAAATTTGTTATTGAAGAAAAATTAATCTTAGATTATATACAAAAAATGTAAAATTAAACTAATTATGTCCCATCAAGTTATACAACTACGTGAGTGAAAATCATATGCTGACGAGTTAATTGTCAATTATACAATATAAATAATTTTTCCTTCCTACTAATAATAATATTAATCATAGGATAATAAACAATTAATGCTACATTTTTTTTAAAAAAAATAAAGTTATAACTCTAAAAATGCTACATATTTATAAACAATTAATTATTAAAATCTTATTTTAGGTAATTTTTATAACTATTTGAATGGTTATTTTACCAAAATCTTCCACCATTATATGACATTGTCAACTAACATTAAGTAAAACTATTAATTATTGCTCCTGCAATAGTTGGTACCAACTTAAATAATTATTTTTTGAGCAATGGAAAGTCCCAAGTTCCATTTAAAAGCTGCATTTATAATATTAGAATAAAAATTTATATTACTACATAGGAAATAAAGAAGAGAGAACCCTCTTAATTGGTACGCAACAAGAAAAAATTGGGCAATTTTTTATTATACGGAATTCCAAATGGGACTCCATTGTAGATGCTCTTAATACTTTTACAATATAATTAGCTTTTGAATATAATTTTTTTAAGTAATTGATATTGAATTTTATTTAACACTAATTATGAAATTTTTTTGCTTGTAATGATACTAAACATCAAATCCGATAATAAAACACTTAAACAATATAAAATATATAGTATATTATGTTAGACTTTGCAGTAAATAATTATTCAGATATTATTTATATTATTTTATTTTATTTTTTATTACTATTAATTTAGTTATAAATTTTATATATGTACTTATTTAAAATTTGGCAATAAATATAATGCACAACTAGCTTTTTGAAAATATTCTTTTCTTAAGTTTTTAAATAAAAAGAGCTTATTAATCATTTAATTTATTTTATCAATATTTAAAATTATATCTATAATAAAATAACATTACTGAAATAAAAATCTTATTTTTTATTAGGTCAAAAATTTATAATATTTCAAAGATTTTCACTCTGTACAAAGTTTTAAAATATGATTTTATTAATAAAAATCTTATTTGTGAAGTAAAATGTTAATTATAAAAAATTATCTTAGAGAGGTTCACTTTTTGCAAAAACTATAGCTATAGCACAATAGAAAACTCGAGGGCACATGTAAATATGTAGGGCTAAATATGCAGGGGCGTACGAGATCGGTTTAACTGAATTTTTTTATAGTATCGCATGATCGGTTTTCTTATAATTTTTAACCAATTTCAATTTTGGTTCGATTCTCAATTTTTCTGTTTCAATTTAATTCTCTTATAATTTTAGTTTTGGGTTCAATTTTAAAATAACAATATAATTTTAAACTCAAATAAATATGAGTCTTTAATTGTTACTAATTTAAAAAATAAATTATATTCAACCTGCAAAAAATAAGATAATGAAAAATAACTTTCAACTCTAAATATTACTAATAAAAGAAATATCTTCAAACTTGAATACGTATTTTTAGGAATTTGGACATCAGATAGAACCTATTTTAAAACCACCGTTTTCATTTTCTTTGTCAAATTTTCTTTTTTTTTTTTTCTCTCTCAAATCGATATAAAGAAATTGTTGGTTGTGATTTCTTTATGTTGAATTGTGAAATAATATTTTTAATTGATGGAGTTGTAATTCTAGTTCGGTCTTATTTTTTATTCCATTTTTGTAGGAACCTTTCCTGTAACTGCACATGATTGAGGAACCATGCACACTTCTAAATCTATGCATTCGTTAACAAAGGATTTACGATAAATTTATGGAAAAATTACATTCATTTGAAGCCTTTTTTTTTTTTAATAGCTCATTCGGAAGAGAATAGTACATTTTCTCTATAAGTGGTAGTGGTAGTGGTAGGTTCAGATCTCACAACATAAAAGCATTTTCATATAAATGCTTTTTTTTTTTTAATATATATTTACGCTCCGATATTTTTCTTCAAAATCCGCTCTTGTTCATTGTGGAAGACGAAGACATACCTTATCCTGAGCAACTTCATTGTTGAAGATGATGATGTGAAGTCGTGTGAATTGGGTGAAATAATAAAAATTTTGGTTTACATATGTGTGTGGAATAAAAAAAATGGAGGATAAAAGTATACAAAATAAAATGTTATATATTCGTTGTTTGATTTTAAAATTTAATCTTTCAAAAAAAAAAAAAAAGATTATAAAAATTTATGTTGAGGTTAATGATTAAAGAAAATAGGAAAATTGTACAAACTAGTATAATGTGTGGGTTTTATTTAATAAAATAGCATATTTGTTTTAAAATTAAAGAAAATAGCACATTTTTATATTTTTGTCTTTTTTTTTATTTTTAATTTTTTATTATTTTATAAAAATAAAGAATAAAAGAAATTAAGATTGAATTTTCGTTGAAATTGAAAGCAGTATTATAAAAATTAAAACTGCAGTTGCCGCCTTTCAGTTTTCACCTCCGATCACCGTCGTTTCACTATCGGAATGGCCTAACCAAATTCATCGGTCACCAGCCCACGTGACGGCAAGGTCAACCGGTACCAAATCTTCAGCAATTGGTGGCTGAAAGGGTGAGTAATCTCTGGGTCGGGTTTTCAGGTATTTAAACAATCCAAAACATTCGAGCATCATTCAATGGCTTTTCCGGTGATGATATTATGATTTGGGACTAGCCGCATGAAGTCCTTGCCATGGTGGTGAGTTTAGTTCCATTTTTGTTGTCGTTCATTGCCCAGATAAAAGCGGCATATTGAACTGGTTTTTGCATATTTCGACCGCTTATGGCAGTGTTTCGAAAAAGTAAGACATATTTAAAATCTATGAGTTAAGAGATTTTCGGCGACATATGATTTATTAGGTTTCATCACCGTTGAAATTTTCTGGTGACCAGCGGTGACTAGTTTTTATTTGACAAAGAATATGAAGATGTTCTAGAAGTTTATGATTTATATGTTACTTTTTACTGATTTTTAATGAAGTTTACTAAATTATATTGAAGCTTACTAAATTGTAAAGCTTACTGATACTGAATTGTAATTTACTTACACTGAACTGCATTGAAGCTTACTGATACTGAATTATATTGAAGCTCACTGAATTGTATTAAAATTTACTGAATTGTATTTACATTTATTGAACCAAATTGGCATTTATTGAATTTTATTGAAACTTACTGAATTGTATTGACATATACTAAATTTTTTTTTTTTACTGATTTCTATTGCTTTGTACTAATTTATAGTGGTTTTTATTCATACTACTGATGTGTATTGATTTCTATAGATTTGTATTGAATTTTAATTATTTGTACTGTTTTTCATTCATTCTACTCATTTGTATTGATTTTTATCGATTTCTATTGAATTTATGTAATCGGCAGAAATCTATTTTCGTCATCGATTTGTATTTAATTAATAGAAACGGTTTTGATTATAACTTATACTACAAGTGTCAGAACGACTATTATGACTATTTTTCAGAAAGCTCGTCGGAAAATCTACAGGAATTATAAGCTTCGCCTTCATAACACCCCATTGTGATGCCTAGAAACGCTGTTTAAGCTTCTAAAATGCATTTTGAAGTTTTTCCTATGTTTTTTGTGTTCTTGAATTTTCATTGAATTTTTTAAGCTTCTAAAATGATTCTTATTGAATTTTTTTTACTGATTCTTATTGAAACCTATTGAAATTTCATCTTAATCTTTTCCAATATGTTAAAACCCTAACCATCACTCTCATCTAACCAGCGGTTGACCAGAAAATGTCCACCGGAAAATAACCATGTAACTGATCAAGCCATACCAAATTTGAAAGAGGTCTTCAAGACGAGTCGTTTAACATCAAATTGGGGTCATAGTGTCATTGGAGGGCAACCAAAAAGTTGACGAAAAATTTGACAGTTTTTAAGTTTTGCCGTCGACCGGACTTTGACCGTCGCATGCGACTGCCACCGAAACCCAATTGGGGTGATTTTGACGGCGCTAAAATTGCCCGAAAGTCAGCTTTCCACCGGTGGGGCACGTGTTGGTGGTGGCGGCACCGATAATTTGAAGTGGCTTCAAATGTTGTCCTTTATTTTATTTTATTGTTTTATATAAATTATTTTTTATTAGGAAGGGCAATTCTGACAATTTTTCGCTTTTTTAAAAAAAATTGTGATATTTTATGAATTTTAATAGTTCATCCTATTTTATTTTATTAGTAACTAAACTATATTTGTGTTATTTTAATAAATTTCTCAAGAAAATATATGGCATAAGGTCTTTGGGTGCACCCAAAATTTAAATATGTTCAATAAATGTCGTCAATGTAAACATAATTTATGAATGTTATACTAATTGTTTAACGTAATTCAGTAATTTTATCTCAGTAGATATGTGTATAATAATGTAAAGGATAAAATAGTGCGATACAATATGGGGTTTGTTCTTGGAAACAAAAATCAAAGGGTTGGGTCCACCGGCAGAACCTAGGAGGAGCGTCACCGACTCTTGACCCAATTTCTAAGCAAGTTGCGTTGAGTGGGTGCAGTGACAGTAGGCGTGATCGACAGCTTCCCACTCTTACATGCATGCATGGTGTTTGTTAAAATGCCTAAGATGCTTATTAGTATTATTTATGGGATACACCATATAACATCTCAAAACATCAACATGTTTGCATTTCTCTAGTGTGTGTGTATGTGTGTGGTAGCACTATAGCATGTTTGGTCTCTCTTTGGTGCTAATGTTTTCCCTTTTCAGGCCACCAACATTTTCATTCTTCCATTTGTTTCTGTCGTCTCCCACTCTCTATCCATTGCCCTTCTTTAAATGTCACTGTTCGCCAATAGTATTATTTTCTCCCTCTTGAGGAAACCATTTTTCTTTATTTTATAAAATATAATTTCCTTTGAAAAATGGAAAAAAAAAAAAAAAAAAAAGAGGACTAATGGAGAAATAATATCACCTTGAAAGTAACCATAAAGAGTATGAATTAATGTTAATCAGTAGTCTTAATAATAATAATAACTCCAATAGAATTAATATAGCTTTGTTGAAAAAGAAATTGCTTGGAAGTTTTGCCGACAATATAAAAAATTAAATTTTTTGAATTAAAACTGATTTTTAATTACTTATAAGACTACAAACATATCAACTAAATAAATAAAATGTAAATCATTCTAAGTGGCAGCAACTGAAGCAATTAAATTAAGTTTTCTGGTTAGTGACTCTCCTCAATATATTGCAAAGTTGAGAAAGTTGGTGAAGAATAATAGGTTAGTTCCTGGTTATCAGTCGGCATTTTTATTTCTACTAGCGTTTTTATAATGTGGATTGAATGTGCCTAATCGTATTCGGCACTCATTATTTTTTAAAATATTTAATTTTGTATTTTCAATTATTTACATTATAAATCATGGAGTAATTTAAAATAATTAAACAAATATTAGTATTATGCATGTTGTTTCGAGTTGATGACTTTTAAATAACAATTCGCTTAAAAAAAACACTATCTATGAAGCAATCAGTCGCGCAAATATGTTATTAGAGACACGATCAGCGAGAAATCGACATCGCTGTTTGTATTTTAGACGAAATAAAAATTTCGTCGCTGACCAGTCGCAAAACAGCGACATACGTTATAGAGTCACTAAATGCATTATTGATCAGTGACATGATATTATTAGTCGTTGATTATTTCATTATTTTTCCGTGGCACATGGGTGGCAGATTTAGTGACAAAATCAGTGACGAAGCAACCATCAACACATTCAGCGACAAAATTAGCGATAAATTTTTGTTAGAAATTAAAAAAAATAGCGGGAGTTTTAGGTGTAACATCCTAAACATTAGCGACACAATCAATGACGGATTATGAGTTGTTATTGATCGCAATTCGTCGCTAATTGGCGATGGCTATGTGTCGCTATTAGTGACTCATTTAGCGACAATTTTTTTGTAAAAAATTCAAGCGAGTTTTGGACAGAAAATTCTAAAATTAACTACGAAATTAGTGACAAATTTGTGTTGTCATTGTTAGTGACGCAATCAACCACATATCTAGTGACAAAGGTTTTTAATTTTATTTTCTCACAAATTGTGTCATAGATTCCCAAAATTTTTTTTTAAAAACACAAATTTCTTCCTCGTTTATCCATTCTTTCACATTTTTCTTCTCTTATTTCCTATCATTTTATTTCATTTCATCTTTTTTTTTTCTTTTTCTCTTTTCCTATTTGATAAAAAATTCAAAGATAAATAGTAAAAAAAATATTATTGAGAATAATTATTTAACTTATAATAAATAAATAAATTAAAAATATGTGAATTGCATTTAAATAAGTAAATAAATAAATTATTTTTCTATTTGAAAAATAAAAGTAATAAAAATAAACTAGTGACGGAATTAGCTACAAAATTAGCGACAAACATTAATATTTTCGTCCAAAATTTGTGACAAATTGTGTCACTGATTGCGTCGCTAATTAGCGACACATTCAGCGACCAATATTATTCTTTTTTGCACCAAAAATGCATCGCTATTTGCTTAGTGACAAGCATTTCTGCAACTACGCTGATTGTATCGCAGATAGCATTTTTTTTTGCAGTGATTACAACACAAATGACCTCTAACTCAAATGATTAGATTAATGCACCTCTCTATTTTGAGACTAAAAATTCATATCTTAATAATTTAACTAAAACACTTCGTTTAAAAAAAATATCTACAATCTTCTAATCTAATAAGAATTAATTGAAGATAATTGTTATAGGTATATAAATTTTGGATATCGCTATTTCCAGAGCGAAATTTACTAATGACAGAGCAATTAGTTTTAATTACACTAAATTCCCCTAATTATCCCTATAAGTACCAACTATTAGGGCTGTAAACAAGCCGAGTTGTTCGCGAACGGCTCGGTGTTTGTTTGATAAAAGCTCAACTCGAGTTTGGATCAATAATAAATGAGCCGAGTTTGAGCCGAATATTCGAGCAGTTAGGCTCACGAACTGGCTTGTTTAAAAAGGTTTACGAGTAGGTCGTTTGATAGGCTCGGAGCTGCTCGTTAAATAAGCTTGCGAGCCTATCAAAACGACGTCATTTTGATAGCAAACTAAAAAATATGATTCAGTCAAGCCACCGACTCCCTACTTCATTTTTTGCTATTTCGTTTCTCTTTTACTGAAACTGTTTTTTTTTTCATTTTCTCACTGAAACGTCATTAGAATGCACTTTCTTGATTTTTGACGAATTCGAACTCGAATAGCAGCAAGAAACGAGCTCGAGCTCGAGCTTATTTGCGAGTGCAAACTGGAGCTCGAGACGAGCTCAAATTCGAGCTTATTTGCAAGCTCAAACTCGAACTTATTTATGAGCTCAAACTCGAGCTCGAATAGCAACATGAAACAGCCGAGCTCACGAGCCAAACTCGAGCTTTCAAATTTTCAAACGAGCTTGAGCCGAGCTTTCACTTAGAGCTCGAACACAAGCTCAACTCGAGCTCAAACTCGTGGAATTTAACATGAGCCAAGCTCGAGCAGCATAATAATCAGTTCGGCTCAGCTCGTTTGCAGCCCTACCAACTATGTTAGTAACCTCCGTTAACGCATTACATATCCCACTTCCCAAATATTTCAAAACACCTCACCTCGCATCCTTTAGTTTCTTAATTAATACGATGAAAGGAAAAAAAAAAAAAAAACAACGAACGGAACAAAATTATACACAAGTCACCCTCAATGAGATCATTAAATATATTCCTAACTTCTGGTAAACTAGAATGCCATATCATCAGAATACAAAGAAATTGTATATATGGTCTCTAGAGGTGTCCAATCCTTATTAAACTAGGTGCTCTTTGTGTCCCTTGCTTGTGAAAGCTGGTAGAGGGGACTGCAATTTTTTATTTTTTCATTATCATAGACTGCGAATTAATAGTTACAAGTGGAGTTCAAATTTTATTTGATTAGTGCGATGGGGTTACTGAATAAGGATGTTTAAATCAGTAGGGATAATTTGGGAAATTTAGATTCATTAAAATTAATAGCTCTGTAATTAATAAATTTCGCTATCAAAATAACGGTATCCTAAAAACTAAATTTTTTATCAATAACGTATATAAATTTTAAATACAAATTAATATGAGTTTAAATAAACTGAATTCATATATAATATAAAGTTTTAAAATATTTGTAATATAAATTAATTTGAGTTTAAGCAGAAAATCATTGTTCCTTTTCTTATAAAAAAAAAAAAGAAAATTTAATATGAATTAAATAATGAAATAACTTGAGTTTATGAGTAATTCTTTTTATTATAATTCAATTATTAGTATGATAAATTAATTAATTGATAAATTCATAATGACATTATTAGATGAATTATTTTATTTGGTGGGATATTTTTAAAGATTTTTTACTATATTTCGTATTCAATTTCAAATGACTATTACCAATTAAATGTTTTTTAACCCTAATAAAATATAATTAAAAATAATTTTTGTAAAAGTATATAATTTAAATTTAATAAAAAAGTATAAATATGAATTAAATTAGTATTATTTAATAAGACATAATTTGTATTTATTTTTAATTTATTACAATTCAAACTTTTGTAGTATAAACTAGCTAAGAAAATTGTAAAGTGCATTCCATCTTTAAAGTTAGGAAGGTTTTCATATTTGGTATACTATACACACTTGCGATCAAGCTGCTAGCATGTAGGTTGACGCTCCTATGTTAGCCTTTAGAGGAACTGCGTAATTGATTATAATTTTTCCATTTATTTTCTTTCAATATATATTTGTCTCTGTATTTTTTTTAATCCTTTTGTTAAATTTTTTTACATGATAAGTTCACTTAATTAATCAATTTGAATTAATCATTTTAAACAAATAAATTTGAGTCTAAGTAATTAACAAAAATAATTAGGTTGTGCAATTAGTGGGGTTGTTATTTGTTTTTCAATAATATGATCATTTCTCTTTATTTTTAAATTAAAATTTGTACTAAACCCATAACAAAGGGTAATATTGTTATTTTGTTGATACTTAATGAAAATTGTAATTATCCCCACTTTTAATGGTGAGCATATAGTGATTAGTGATAATGATTTGTATATGGTTGTGCATATAAAAAAGTTTATGATTAATACTATTATTGAGGAATCCCTTTATATAGAACAAGTATAAAAAGGTTTGGGAAGTTCACATATGGATGAGCTAAATGTTGATGATATATGTATGCATAAAGTGTGAAGATTTAATTTTTACTGTTTTTGATAAAACAGCTTGGTAGAGTTGAACACCGTCCACTCCTAATAATTAATCCTTAATCATTTCTCTTTTTGAATTCATATAATTATTGACCTGATAAATATGTCCCCATCAATCATATCTATCATCCTTCCTTCAATCATCTTCAAAGTAGGGTTACAGTATCAAAAGAATATATGTACGTATGAAAAAATAGCACATAAAAGTAGATTAGAATTCTTTTGCTTTTTGCCCGTGATCTTTAATTTGAATCTTAGGCAAAATATATATTTATATTTGTAGTTGCCTCTTTTGTGAAACTCAATTTCGCAAAATTTGACCTATTAACTGAAAAGTTTATTAAAATTTCTGGATTTCAATCATTAAAAGAAAATGTTGGTGCAACTTAGTTGGTTTCTACTCTCAAAAAGATTATTTTAGCCATACCCCACCGTTCTGGAAGTTAATCGATTATAATTCTTCCCTCCCTTTCTTTATTCAACACCGTCACTTCAATTTCATGTTCATGTCTTTCTCTTTATGTAAAGAGAGGAGACCACATACGGATTGGATTGCGTAATAGTGTCAAGCAAGGGTGGCTCTCTCTTGAGCGCTAAAATTGCTATTAGCAAGTCTGATCGGCGAAAATCAAACTCGAGACCTCTACATCTTACTATCTTCATGAAATGTAGAATAACTAATCAAGTCACACCCTAATTGATGTTCATGTCTTTCTTATACTTATTTCTTTAGATTAGGAACTACCCCATATTGGATGCCAAATTATACCAGTTGATTGGTTTAGAATCAAGGACGGTAAAACTTGGAGGGTAAAAACCTTAAAGTAAGACCACGAAATTGAAATTTCAAAAAATAGTATAATTTTTTAAGAATTCAATGCATTTTCCGATTCAAGAGAGTGCACTTTAGTAGTTGATAATTAATTATTAGTTACTAATTATAATCCATGAATTCCTTTTAGGATGGAATTAATTAACATATAGTTCTTGACTATTTGGATTGATGATTTTCACTAATTGTTCTAACTTCAACTAGTTTTTTAAAGTACGTGTTGCATGCATTGATTCGTTTCATATTATTATCGATATTTTCACTAATTTGATTAATTATATATTAACAATAATAATATCCATATAAATATAATAAATTCTTATTGTGTATCATTAATTATGTTTTGTATAAATGAACTACCAGAAAAAATTAACAAATTTCAAGGACTAAAATATAATTTTACTTTAATGTTCATCTTTTCATATCGTTTCTCAAAGAAACCTTAACAGTAATATGCCAATTTATCCACTATTAGTAGATAAAATGTTTCTTTTACTTCGGAATCCCAAACAATTTGATTTGGGGTAAATACACAAAGATTTAAGGTCATTTGTTCTCTATTTCAAAGTTTATAACCTTGACAGTAGCTTCATCAATATCACCCTTACTTATTATCAGACAACCACTTATTCACAAACCTCCGGCAGGGTGAATAGTTTTCATTTCCCATCTCATGGAAAACCATTTTCGCTCCGCTTAGCCCTATCCCTCCCATAGGAGTCTAGGCCGTGTCTCAATTCTAGTGTGGTTGATCATCCTCTCGGACCAGCTACTAATCATCGCCTTGATAAACTATTGCCTCACAAACTAGCTTAGATTTGGCCACAGACTGAGCTGCGGCTCGGCAGGCCGCTTCTCAAAGAGGAAGGAGCCCAAAACCAGACCGAAGACTGATGAGCTGAGGGCAAGCCGATTAACTGACGAGCTTCAGCCTTATGGTGGGTTGGAGCGGGCTGGCTCGGGGGCAGTTAACGGACAATGGTTTGCGCGTTTTAGGGTTGTTAACCAATGGTTCCACTGCGATTCAAGGGATTTTCAACCGGTTATAAGTTGGAGCAGGCAACTGTTCAAGGTGAGGTTGAACTTTAACTGGATCGCTCCATGCACAGTTTCAGGCCAAGGCGTGAGAATTATCCAAACCAACAAATTTCTGCTTTCAAATCTACATGTCTTGAGAAATTTGCAGAGGGCGTGAAACCACAAATTAGCTCACATATCATAGTAACTATTATAATAGGTGCAACTATTTATCTTATATTAGATTTATATTTTAATAATATAATAGTGTAGTAAATTATAGTGTGAGGATCATTGATTAAAAAATTTTAAAATAATTAAAAGCATTAAATTATTTTATATTCTCATTATTTAAAAATAAAAAATTATTATTATTAATACTATATTTAATTTGATTAATTATATATTGATAATAATAAAATTTATAATTAACTAATTAATTAAAATAATTTAATTATAGTACAATATTAATACTAACTTTTAATTATAATAGATTATTAATGCTATTAACATTAGAATTGTTCTAACCTAATTAAAACAATTCATAATTAAAAACATAATTTATAGTTAAAAGACAATCCATGAAAATATCTACAGATGTGTGGAAATTTATTAATCCAAATCCACAATTCTTAAAAAATTTGTAGATGTCATAAAAATTTATTTATTAATTAATTAATTAATTAATTTAATTATAATAAAATTTAATAATAAAGGTCAGTCTTTCCTCTATTATTGTATGGTATAGTAAAATAGTATTAATTAATTAAAGATATATTTAATCTCAAACATAAGATTGAGCGGTTTGGAATATTATCCCTTTTCCGTGCTTTTTATATATTATAAGTATTAAATGAGATAAAAGAAAATATTATTGGGAAACTGAAGGATAACAACCATGCACATTTTTAATTAGGATTATCATAACAAGTAAGAATTTTGGTAGAAAAACGCAAATGGCTGTAGTTGTGAAATTCAAGTCAAAAGAACCTGTTTAGCATTGAAAATTATTCACTTATCATCATTATTATTTAAATTACGATCTACTTTCATCGGAGTTTGTGTTCTAAATGAATTAATTTCAAATTAAATTTCCTATTAAAGTTCCTGTTTTATTGGACTTGCTACTAATAGACTGTTGGTTTTTTTTTTAAATGTAAAAAAAGTGTATATTTAAAAGATAAATAATACTTTTTTATTCATTCATTAAACAAGTGTGATCGAAAATCATCTAATTACGAAATTTTTTAACATTATGGAGCCGTGGATAGCTTTAAAGATACCGTGGATAGCTTAAAATTTCAATTAGAAAAGTCCGAAGTTGAGTTGAGTATAGATAAAATGGAGGTTAGAGAGGAAAAGTGTCCCTAAAATATTACTCTTGCGGAAAAATGCTTAGACTATTTTTTTATATTTTGTTTACTAATAATATACTCACTTACGTATATTTTTTTATAGTGTATCAGATGTTAATTATTATATTCCATCTTTGTAATTATAATTAATGAAAAAGTTTTAAAAATAAGGAATAGTAGAAAAAAATATTGTTAAATTATCTAATGCTCCTTTGATGTTTAATTTACATGGAGAAATTTGCATTAAAGAAAATAGAAATAAATAAAATTATTTTTAATCAAATTTGAAATCAACGCATTAATTATAAATCACAAAATTAATTTTTTTTTTTTAAAAAAAATAGAATCACAGAATTAAGTTGATTTCTCCATAAACTCTACTATAAATATATTATAGATAATTCATTAGCTTATTTTAAAAATTGACTTTTTTCTTAATTTCTCTATATAAGTCAAGCGGAATGAGTATTTTACTATATAATTTAGACAAATTAATTATTTTCTAAAAGGAGACATGAACAGTCACTTGGAAAAAAAATAAATCATTCGTAATATTGGATTTTTTTTCCCTCTACCTTAAACCTAAGTGATGTATGAATCTTAGATTAAGAAATATTAAAAATTTTGATAGCGATAGCAACCCCTTATCAAAAGGCTCCATTCATATTGATTTATGGCCAATTTTTAAAAATGTGAAACTCGAAACTAATAAAACTCATTTTATTAAGCATTAACTTTTTGATATTTTCTTTTCTTTTAAGATGTCAAATTTGTTTTTTTCCTTTGGAAAAGACCAAATAAAGATTTAAAAAAATGATACCGATGGTCCTTTCCTTCAATAATTTAGAATACGGGAAAGACAATTTATTACTCTGAAAAATGAGTGGACTTTGAAGAACAGAAAGTGTGATTTGTGTGAATAATAATAATAATAATCTTATCTTAAAAATGATTAACTTGAAAATCATTGGAGTGGGGCCTAATTGATTTGATAGTTAGAGGGGTCACAAAATCTTTCTTTTCCCGATGAAAAGAGCAGAATCGTTGATTTTGATTTTGAAGGTGGTCGCGTGCTTTTGCACATCCAAACATCCTCTTATTTTCTCAGTATTGCCGATTAGAGAGAAATAGATAAGTATGCCGTTTATTTATTTTTAATTACTTCTACATACCCAATGGATGATCCAATGTGCTTTGTTCCATAATACCTTTTACAATTATTCTCCAAACTAATCCTCATGCTCTTTTATCAATATAGACACAACTGTAACCTTATGGTTGGTTAGCGTATTTCGTTTAACATTTTCGTCCCTATATCATAGGTCAAGGTTGGTTATTATTTTAGGTACAGAGCAAACTTTAATATCAATTATTTACTATTTAGTGCACCAAATTGGAGAATTCAAAATAGTTTAAATTGTTTAACGACTTTAAATGCAGTTATTTAAAGTAAATTTAATTAATTTAAGTTATCCATTTAATTTTAATAAATTAGTTGAAAAACTAATTTATTTTTAAATTAATAAAAGTAAATTATTCCTTTTAATTTTGACTTAATTTTAAAACATTTTCCTATATAAATTAAACACTAAAATACTGGAAAATGTTTCCCTATAAATTTTTCTCATTTGGAAATTTCTCTTCTAACAAATACTTCCTATGTTTATTTACTGAGATATTTATGAGTTTATTTTTTTTCTCTTTCCAATTTGTTAATTTTATGTCTTTATTCTTTTTTGTTTGAGATAAAATAAGGTGTTTAGTTATAAGCATCTTTAATGTTAGATGTGAATTGTATTAATCCACTTGATACGTGAGAAAAAAAAAATAAAATCTGTTTACCAATAAAACAAAAATAGAAGATTTTTTTTAACTCCAAAATCAACGAGCATCTTCAATACAATAATTATTCACTTGACATATTAGAAAAATAGAAAAGAAAAAAAAATTTCTCTAATGCTAGATGTGAAATTGATATAAAGTAGACAGTGTCTAGTTCATCTTCTAATTTATAGACGATTTTCTAGACAATATCTATATTTATGGTGGATTGTGATTGATTCCAAATTAAATTAAAATTATAAAAAAAGACAAAAGAAATGAAGTGAAAATAATAAATATTCCTCCACTTAGCTTTCACACTTTCTATTCTATATTCAATGGAAAGTGTGGCATTGAAGATGATCTTGTGAACTCAGATATTGTTTAACTCACTTCTATTTTTAGAGAGGCATCTAAAGAGAGTATACATTTAATGGTGGATTGAGATTAATTAGAAATTAAATTATTATTCCAAGAAAAAAGAAAAGGATAAAATAGAAAGTGTTGAATTAGAAATTAAAAATTTAAATTGGGTCTATATTCATAGACATTTATCCATATCACACCTCACCTTACGTTTTCTATTATATATGACACATTAGCAATAAAAAATGTTGCATTGGAGATGTTTAATAATAATAATAATAATAATTATAATAGATTTTTATTTTAACCAAATGTTAGCAAATCATAAATAAATAAATAAAACAAGAAAAAAATTAAATCTCTCTTACGAATAAATCTGTTGCGTAATCCGCGCCAACTTTAAAGTAGTCATTTTTGTATACATTGAGAAAAAGCCATACGTACCTGAATACTACTATAAAATGAAACTATTCATACAATAAAGGAATTATGCATGGTATTTATCTCATTATTAAATGGTTAGGAAGCAAATGATGAGCAAGTTGTTTCTATATATATATAATTTTTAAAAACTTTATTCTCTCTCAGAATAAATAAATTATAAGTTGTTTCCTAGCCCGTAATTGCTTGGCTATATCCTATATTACTATATGGTATTCCATAAAATAAATACTAAAAATCACAAGTCAACTAGTTCTTGGAAGGATTTGAAATGAATCAACGGATGATTTGGCAGCCAAGTAACTGGTCAGTAGAGTCCTTTAGGTCTTTCATGTCCTTTCTCATACATGACATCAATCACTTAATTTAAATAATTTTCATTACAACTTGCTCCATGATTATTCTTATTTTAATTATATAAATATTGATGTTGACTCTCCTTAATTATATTGCTAATAAATGTCAAATTTTTAGATCTAATTTCTTTGTCAAAGCAAGAAGCCCTAATGATAATGTGACTCGTGTGGGGATGGCATTAGATTTGGCATATCGAGAAATTATTAAGATTAAGTAATCATAATCTTAAAGTTAATATTAAGGTTGATGTTGATTAGATGAGAAATGAGAGATTAGATGAGTTAATTAGTCACATTTGAATGTAAATTTGGTATATATAATCTATTAATGAGAAACGAGAGATCATAAACTCATTCAAGTTCATTGTATCAGTAGACTTTTTTTTTTCTTCACTTGTGGACAAATATATAATCAGAGGTTCTTGGATGTTTCCCTGATTGACATTATGTATAAATTTTCCACTTAATTAAGATTATGTTTAATATAATTAAAGAGATATGAACAAGCTACACTTTAATAATTAGCTTTGGAAAATTATGACCAAGAAAATTTGTATTGAAAGAGAGAAATATTTTGAAAGGGAAATATTGTAGAGATTCTTTGGTTATTGGAATTCTCAATTTTTCCAATTTTTTTTTTTGACAATTTAAATTTTTCTAAACAAAGTTATTTCCTAGAAATGCAAGTTTTCAGACTAGTAAATATAGCATCGGACTCTCAAAAAAAATAAAAATTTTTCTACTGTGTAAAATTATTGCGTTTAATTAGATTGTAAAAAAATTACAAATAAACAAAATAAGTATTAACTTTCCATTTATATATATATATATATACACACACACAATATTTTGTATACTACTATTGAGAGTAATTAATATTTCGATGTCCAAAAAATAATAATAGTATTGTTTTTTATTAAAAAAATAAAAGTATTATGATGATTGTTTCTTTTTACTGATATATATTATGAACATTGTGTCAATATTAAGTAAATAATAAGGTATCTCTTCCCAACTTTGGAGATTCACAATGTGAATCAGAATGGATGTTATTGTTAGAATGTAAGCACCACCATTCACGTGCCTTCTTTCCCACTTAACATCTATTCCAGAAAATAAATTTTAAAATTAAACAGAACACACAGAATTAATTGCAAAAACTAATAAATATATAGCAGTATTAAAATATATTTTCTTTATTAAAACTTTTATGATTGTTTATTTCAACTTATTATTTTTAATCTACTAATTATAAATTTTAATTGAATAATTTGTGATAATATTTATTTTATAACTGCATTCTTTTTACATTAGGTCAGAAATTTGAGTTGGATTATAATTTGTCATGCACGCACCCTAAATTATGTTTTGGTGTGTATAAACGGTGATTTATCTAAATGGCTTTTTTTTTCTTTTATATTTTAAATAACTTTTTATAAAGAAAGTTGGCTGCAAACTATTGACCTTTATTTACCGTTAGAATTCAGAAAGTTATGCATTCAAATTAACCTCAGAAGTCACAAGTATATATGATGATGATTAATTGACCAAGAAAATCTTCCAACAACCCCAAACCCTTTTTCAAATCCATGAAAAATCCTCAGACTTATCTTTTGTATCATAATTAATTAATTTAAAATGATATGGATTTGTTTTCTAATAAATTTATGCACCCAACAAGAATGTAAATAATAGTGATATTATTATAGTAAAATGTCAACAAATTTAAAATATTAACCAAATTAATTTAAAATATTAGCAAAATGCAGTATTTTTTATTTTGTATTTACTATAAATATTCATTTAAAAATAATATAATATTCGTGCTTTCTATTTAACATATCAGTAAATATGTAATTGATGAAATTAATAATAAATTTATCTTCTCCTCTTAGAAAAAAGAAGGGATTATTATTATTTAGCACATGGGTTTTATATCTTATATAATTTAATTTCTGTGTTTTTAAATTTTATTTGTTAATTCTGTCATTTTTCACCATTTAATTATTTGGAGCTTTAGGGAAAAGAATAGATAAGAATGATTAAACTGTTGAATATTTTAAAATATTTAAATTAAAAATAAGAATATCTAATTTAAATGTCTAAAGTGATGCGCTCTGAATTTCGGATTAAAATCTTAATTTAAAAAAAAAAAAAGAAAATGGAATGGTTGAATTGAATTGACCAAAAATCCTAAAAAGCTAAGTGTTTATTCCAAATTCATTGTACTGAAATTGGATATTTAAGTATAATTTGACAGAATAATATTTTATTCCCATTATTTCATGAAAAATGATTATTTTCAATTGATTTCTTGGATGGACTTTTATCTTGCTTTTTAATACTGTATAATGAAAATTAATTGGAGGACAGTAAGGTTTCCATAGACTAGTACTATGATTTTCAAGTAAAAAGTATTAGGTGAAATTTTATAAAATCGAAAATATAACTTTTTTTTTTTTTGTGTGTGGAATTGAGTAGCATGTAGTCTGCAGTGCAGTATACTATAGGGCTCACAGTCACAGCTTTAACAGTGGTAAGTGAAGGAAGAAGAGGGAGAGATGGAAATGGTAAGCATTGAATAAGGCTCTACTTCCAATGATTGCTACACTTCACACCCTTAATTTGACATTCAACAAATATCACACCCTTAACTTTGACTCTAGGATGCTACGGGTGCGGGTGATTTTGAGACGGATGGAACGGAAATGAATGCATCAATATATATATTTCTTGACATTTAAACTAACAACCTTCAATTTGAAAATTAAATATATTATTATTACCTTACAACATAATTATTATTTTAAATTTAATTATAATTTTATTGTGTGGTTTGTTATAAAATTAAAAAAAAAATTAATGTCTGTTAAACAATTTATATTTTTATGATAACTTTATATGTGATAATTTGATTTTTTAATCCCATTTTTTTATAAATTTATTAAAAAAATTAAAAATAACTAAGTAACCATTATCTATTAGGGACGAAACGAGGGCGAGTGGTAGTGAAATAATTTTTTTTCGGAACCCGGGCGGGTCGATTAGCAGGGAAATTCGCGGGTCTGCCATCCCTATCCGACTCCACTTCAGTATAAATCATGTCTGATTCTGACAACATCAAATAGAATTCCTTTTTTCTTTAGCAAATTTCTTTCTGGTCCTTCAAATTTGGAATAATTTCTTTTCAAGTCCTCTTATTTTTAAAAATAATTTTTTAGATCCCTTAATTATTCAAATATCTCAATGTATATCCATCTTACCCCCACACACCAAAAAATCAAGGTTTCTTATGTTATAAAATTAAAATATCCATTTTTAATAAGTTTTTAAAATTTTATTTTTTGTTATTATTATGTAAAACAATTTATTTCACTTATTTATTTATACAAAAATAAAAAAATTAACTCTTCATCTTCTTTATTCCCTCAATTGTTACCCACCCTTCATCAACTTCATCATCGTCCTTAAGCTTCATAGATGGTGATGGACGTTGAAGATTAGACAACTCTCAAGCTTGAATGTTGGAAACTTATGATCATTAGTTGATGACTCGCAAATCATTAGATATTTTCACCATATTCACTTCCTTCTCTTCTGCCCACCAAGATGGAGATTTGCGATTGTTGCAAACTGGAATGCACTCCGCCATATCATAGGAGTTGTGGATGCAAATGCTGCCATATCATAGGAGTTGTGGATGCAAACGCTGGCTAGTGACCGAAGTAGGAGTGACTCAAGACATTATGAGACATAATGTACGAATTGAATATGAGGCCTTATTCTTAAACTAAATTTTAAAGCTAAATTTTGAAACCTAATAAAACAGTTATCGAATTAATAAATTTTAACCTTAAAAGTTCAGGGCTAAAGCTATTGATTTAATGGACTCCCTTAAACTAGTATTAGACTGAAGTTCAAGGTAATTATTAATCATTAGTTCATAACTTTTTCCCCCTTTCTTTTGTTTTTTCACTATCCTTTTTTTTTTTTTTTTCTCCAGTTGGTTTCGTTTCTCCCTCAAATGGCTTCTCCTCTTATGAAATAGGCTTGTCGCTTCTTGTTTTTGTTTTAGTGTTGCTACAGGTGGATCCTTATCCATGTAATAAGCTTTCAAGATGATCTCTCAGTAGCCGTGGACCCTCATCCTCATCCATTTGGGGTTGTTTTGTTTTACAAAAAGTCCTTGATAATTTAAAAAAGTTTTCAAATATACCCTTTTAGGGCTAAATATTTAATATATAGAGTAATTTAGTCAATTTCCTCACATTTAATAGAAAATGGACGGAAACTCCATAGTAATGAACGGAAACACCTATATGTCTAAATATAGAAAAATATGAGTACCTAAAAATCTATTTTCCAAAGTATGAGATGATCAAAAAATATATTAGCATAAACCTTGACAACTAAAATGAAATTACAATTTTTTTTAATTTTATTCTTGCATTAACTTATCTTGGGAAAAAAATTGTAAACCCTAGTTAGATTAGGAGGGATCAATTTTTATTTTTAAAGAAAAGGATTCTACGTTCTATTGTCCGGTAAATAAGTTAAATATTTGAAAAATGATTGAAAAAGGAATGGGTCAGGAATAAGGAATCCAATGTAAGAACATTTCAAATGAGAATTGCTTTAATTTGATCACTACATTAGAAAATTAGAATGAGTTATTAAAAATTCTTTCTCAACTTTATTGTATATCTAATTGTTAAATTGATGTGTTAGTAGATATTAATTAGAAAATCTTCTATTTCTAATAAATATGTTTTTTTAACTAATTAAGAAAAATATGTTAGACTATGTTTTCATTAATATTAAAATATAATTTTTAAAATGTAGTAAATAATACATATTTTAAAACTATATCAACTATTTCCAAAAAAAAAAAAAAACTAAGCAATGCATGTGGAGAAAATTATATTTTTAGAGAGGCTAATAGGTGTGCATTTAGGACATTTTTCCGCAGTTCTCTTATTTGTTGCTTACTCCTACAAAATTTAATTCTAAAATTTATCATGATGGATGTTATGTTCAAAAGAGGTACTATTTTTAGTGATTAATAAAGTGATTAGTTCGGTTTAATATTCTAAATATTTGTGGTTTCAGATGGTCATGCTAGTTTGGATACTGTCACTGCGGAAAAATAAAAGGGTTATTAGGCTTTGGCTCTTTTTCTTAAAAAAAAAATTATATTGCTGACCAAATATACATGTGTGGGATAGATAAATGAGGTCAAAATTAGACAGCTAAACATTAATGTAGCTTTTAATAAAAAGAGTTGAAAATAGTTGCACTTATACGCCAATCAAGTTTGCTTCCATGGGGGAAATCAGAATTCCACAACATCCCACTCCCACCTCCCATTGAATAAGGAAAAGTTCTTACAAGCTCCACAAAATTAGAGTCAGAAATTAGAAAAACAGAGTAGATGTAAACATGATGGGATTAAAATTGACAAATACCAAGAAAAAAAAATAATGATGATTAAGCTATACCGACCATGCATCATCATTTTGGTCTGATATTTGAATTTGACCAGTGCTATAAAAAGTTTTCTATAAGTCGGCCATGAAAATTTGAAAGAGAGTAAGATTGATGGGTAGGCAAGGAGAAAGGTATGTGTAGGAATTTATGGTTGGTTGAAGTGAGAAAATGTTAGTTACGTTGCGGACAAATGGGTTCGGCCGGAAATCAGGAAACCGTACAGGATTGTGACATTAGAGGTGCTAGTTACATAGTCCTTTCTTTCTTTAATCAATATTTGAGAATTTGCATTCCTCCCTGTTTTTAGAGGGAAACAGTATGATTCTAATTAATTAAGATAAGTATATCCGACCAATGATTCGAACTGATTGAATTGGGTATTATTTATGAATTGTGTTGAACCGTAAGTCCAAAAAAAAAAAATTAACAAGAATCAAGAACCAACACAATATTTTCAACTTTATTGTTATTTTTTTCCAAAAATATTGTATTTTTTCTTCAGATATATTCAATTAAGAGGATATAGAAAATAAACTAATTAATAAAGACACTAATGAAGAAATTAGAATTAGAATGTGACATTTTAATAAATTTTGGAAAATGATAGAAATACTAAATAACAAAATTTGAGTAAGATATGGTTCATAATGGAGATGGTTGGTTTTAGTATTTGTTCATATCTAGAAATTTGCTTAAAAATTTTAAGCAAATTACTACAATGGGGACCCATTTTTATAGAAAGAGGTGTTATTTGACCACATTTTTTATTATTCATGTATATTTTATATATTTGACATTTTAAAAATTTTTAAAATAGACTCTTAAATTTATATTCATATAATATTAACTTCATAATAAAAATATTCTAGGTTTGCCACAGCCAATGAAATAATATTTTTCTTATCTCATAATAAAAAAACAATTTCATGTAAAGAACTCCTAATTTCCTTTATAATTCAAATAAGGAACCAAAACAAAAGTATAGGAACATTTGAATGAGTACAACTGATAGTTTCTTTGTAACCAACTCATAAATTGGCTAAACATAATTGGTGAGTATCTTAATCATTGTTTGATAGCTGATAGAAATGTAACTAAAGATCCAAATGAAACTAAATCATTAAACAACATTTTAGTTTAAATCAAATCGAATTGAACAATACACACAGTGCAAATATTTGATAATTTAAAAACTCGTTATAAAATTGATTAAAAAAAACTTTTGAACATTGAGATTGAATAACCTTATTAATTGTAGATTCAGATGCTCAGACTTGTGTAATTTTCAATTATAAGTTAAAAAAAAAAAAAAAGTTTTGGCATCTTTGTTTGGAGGCAATTATTCTATTCCATGCACACATGAAACCTCTAGCTAGATTACTTTTGCTTCATACAATATTTAAGATAATGATTTAGTAATTAAAATTCATATTCATTGAGTCATTTTATTTTTGGGAACAAGTTCAATACAAGTTACTGAGCTCCTCTTTGTTATTGATAGTGAATTTGTAGCTTACAAATAAGACTAGCTGAAAAGAGTTAAACCTCGAGTATCATAAAATGCGAACAAAAAAAATAATAAAATCAAATGGGGTAATCATAAAATATCGTAGAGTATAAAATCAAGAGAGCTGAGTTTAACTAAGCAAAATGAAACTCAGACTCAGATTAATTAATGATATTGGACCAACCACAAAAAATTAGGGATTTATACGAGTTCATCTATTAAAAATAAAAATAAAAATAAAAAAATTCAAAAACTTGAATATAATGTAAAAAAAAAGACATTTAAACCTTTTAAAATAAACCATTATAATGTAAACAAAACATTGTTTATAAGTTTATTTATAATTGGTTATATATGTTTATATTTGTATTTGTTTTTATTTATTTAACTTATTTATTTTTTATGAAAAATTGTCTTTTTTTTTAATAGAAGAAAAAATGACCTCAATAAGTTGTTAACACACAAAAAAATCATTTTTTACAAAATTTTGATGAACATTTTGAATTTTACCACATTTCAAATAACGAAATCAAAAGAACCCACAAAATAGCTGCATCTTTGGCCCAAAGAAAAAATATATAAGGGTTGTTTTTAAAATTAATATTGCTATTTTTTATTATAAAAATTGGTATTATTACTATTTATAACTAATATTTAATAAGAACATAGTTGGTATTCTTAGCATATTTTCTTATTATTACTATAATTTTATTTGGTATTTTTCTTTTTGAAGAGATTTTATTTTGTTTTGATGATTGTGATAAAAAAAAATTAATTGTAATTTTATATAATTTATTTATTAATTTAATAAAATATCTGACTAGACTTTATATTAGTATATATTTAACGTTTCAGTTAATTTATAAAAAATGATATAGTAGTTTTTTATCCCCAAAAAATATACATATCAAACTGAATATCTGATGAAATTTTTTATGTTTGATACAAATTTGAATCCGAAACTTTTGAATTTGTACATATTTTGTACAATATAATAAAACAATTAGATGACACTTTACGGCATATATATATAAATATAATAACATTTAACCATTGAAGGATAAGCATTAGTAGCTAAAAATAATCCTCTATCCAAAATATTTTCTTATTAATTTAATTCTCCTATAAAATTTGAGAGGGTTTTAGCCTGTAGTTAGTTGTATATATGGATGATTGGATTCCATGTTTGGCGGTACAACAATATTTTGCTGTATGAAGTATAAACTTTGGATTTTTTTTTTATGCCAAAATTCGTAGTTCCATAAATAAATTCCACAAAATTTAATGAAGTTCATTTGCAAATCTATTATATCAAGTTTTAAAGATAAGAAATGGTATATGAATTTTAAATTAGTTATTTTACCACAATAAATATATCTACAAATGAATATATTAACAATTAATTTAGAGAATTCTAAAATACTAATTCATTCCAAAAGTGGGGTGTAACACAAATGGTTATGAAAAATATTTATCAATGTCCAATTCAATATTTGATTCGCATTTCCGTTTTTTATTTCTCGAAAGAAAAATACCAATTAATTAGTACCCTGATTACAAATAATTTGTGAAAAAAAATTATTACTTCACATTTTCTAATAACTCATCCGCTACCAACTCTAGTAAAACCAATTAATGTTAGGAAAAGTGGTAGCCCCTAACATTCGATAAGTGGTATTAGAGCCAAAGTCATGAGTTCAATTTTCAATTAAATCAATTGATAAGTAGGAGATTGTTGGTTATGTATGCATCAATTGTCCAATAAATGAGACCTAATAAATTAAGTCACGGTCAAATATCATGGACATTTATGAACAGCATATACTATAAAACTAAATTATGCAACTTCTTAACTGCAATTGATTTTAGCAGAATTGATATTATACATTTAACTAGTTTTGTTTATATAATTGCAAATCAAAATACTCACATTTCTATCTTTTAATAAAAAATTTCATTAGTTTGGTATAAAAAAAATTTCTTATAGACTGAATCTAAGTAAGCAAGTCTTTCCCTAATTTTAGTGTGGAGTCTAAGCCTTTCCCTAATTTTAGTGTGAAGTCTAAGTAATTGGTTTTAATTATATTTATATTATAAAAATTAGGTTTTCAAATAACATTTATCAACAAAAATAATAAATTGCTAGCTTCAGTTTTCAGAAATTCATTTGAATTTAATTTATTATAAACAAATAGTATCTAACTTTTTCTGAAAGGGATTGAACAATATATAGTTTTGTAATTATCCACCATTTAAAAAAAAATATTTAAGAAAACATAAAAAGGTGGGTAGAATGCTTGAAGATACAAGTTGACTAACAATGTCTAACAACTAGCCACTACTAGATCATGAGTTCCCCCAGTTGTTAACATTTCACAAGAAGAAGCTTATAGGAAAGAGACACCCACTGGATTAACTTGGATATTATATTCACTAATTAATTAATAACAAATTAGTCCCATAATAGAACTTGTTTAGATTACACTCCCCTTTGCTCAATTCCAACTCCAAATCTCATTCATCATTATCTTTTTTAAAACATGATATTTTTAATTTTTATTGGAAGCCTGGTCTTTGAGATTTTATAATGACTAATCTGAATTTAACTAACATCGTGCATTTAATAATGATGAGTGAGTCTCTAAATAAAGATAGTCGTATACGATAGATCTCGAATCTAAGATCTCATTAAGTGAAATCAAGCCGCTTATTATGTTGGTGTCCACATGATAATTGATAAACTTAATCTTAGTTTTAAATTAATTACTTATGTAAAGACAACTAAACATAATACATACATAACATGTATAACTATATATTAATTTGAGGACGATTTAGTCACTGATGTTTGACTATAATCATGATTTTATCATTCAATTTTTATAAAATTGTTATAAGTTCACAGATATTTGTCTATGTTAAAAAACTTTAATTAGTATGCTGTTAAATTGTCTTTTTTCAGTAAAAAAAAAAATTCTAAATTGACTCCTCAAGTTGGTGTAGATTTATATTTTTATTATTTTTACAATTTTAATTCTCAATTCTATTCCAACTTGAATATTTTCTCCCTAAAACTCCTTACACACTTAATAATTGTAAAATAGAAATATAAAAATGTTAAATTATAATATAAAAACATATTAATATTAATGAAGACTTAAAATACATTAAACATTCTTAATTTGATAAAATTAAAATAAAAAATTATTATCATTTTAAACATAAATATTCTTAGTAATTTTTCTTTTAAACATTAAAATAATAATACATTAGAAAATTCTTAGTGACTTTTTTTAAAACATAAAATATAATTTATTGTAACTTATGCAGCATGCATAATATTATTTTAATTCATTTTCATAATTTTCTATTTAAATTTAAATTAGTTAATTTAGTGGCCATGCAGTCATGTGCAAACTTCCTTTTGTTTAGTAAATTACATTATAATTACTTTTTACATAATTTTTAATCTATAATATATCTAAGTTTAAATCTATGTTGGAGTGAAGAATGGACAATAATACTAATGGAAATATATGAATAATTCGGTCTTCTTTAAAAAAACAGAAAAATGCACATTCAAGAGACTTGTGCACTCAAAAGTGACAAACATGTACAAGAGTTTAAACTGTTAGCTTCAACTTCAAAATCAATTCAGTTTAATAAAAAATTATAAAATAATTATATATGAATCAAAAATAATATTCTATAATATTTTTCATTATAAAAAGTCAAAATAAAAATAATGGAAATAATCTAAATAGAAAAAACTATTTTGATTTATATCCATGATAGAAAAAATTATTTTGATTTATATTTATAATTATTCCATAATTATTTTTTTATTTATATCTATTATTCTTTTTATTAAATAATTTTCGATATCATTTTTATTATATATATATATATATATATATATATATATATATATATATATATATATATATATTGTATTTAAAATTTATATTTAGAAAAAAATATTTATTTATCAAAGTAAGAATTTTAATGTATTTTAAGTCTTTATTAATATTAATATGTTTTTAATTATAATTTAAAATTTTTATATTCTAATTTTGTAATTATTAAATACGAAGTTCAGTTTTTGACAAAAAAAAAATTAAAAGTAGAAATTGAGCAACAAAGTTATTAAAACTATAAAAGTATAAATTTAAGTCAATTTGAGGGGTAAAAATATAAATTTAAGCTAATTTGAGGAGTCAATTCAGAATTTTTAACAGAAAAAAGGCAAGTTAACGGTGTAATAATTAAAGTGTGTAACAATGACATATGTCAACAACTTTACAACAATTTTATAGGAATTAAGTAATGAAATAATAATATTAGTCAAAATACAGTGATGAAATTGTAATTTTTCATTAATTTATAGAGATGGACATGGAGAAGGTTAATTTATAAATAAATTAGCAAAAATCTATGTTTTCCAGTTTAAGGAGCTGTTAAAAGTGGATCTCATTAACGTCAAATGAAGATGTGTTATTGAATTAATTATTGTAGTTTTATCTCATTATTAAATATCGTTTTAGAGATTAGGTGAATACAAAAGGACAAATATTAACATATTTTATGTAGTTTTATTTTTGATATATTATTTTATGTAGTTAAGAAGCTTAAAACTACGTGATTAATGTTTATTAAAAAATAAATCAAGTAAAATACTTCCGAGTTGTACGTGCACAAAACAAGCTTGCTATAGAAAGTGACATGTAAGAAAATCCATATAACTATATTAAAACTTAAATAAAATAATATTTATTAGTTAAGTAAAAAAAATTATTTATTCCGAATAATTTTTTTTTTTTAAAAGAAAAGGTAGAAGACTTTATTAAGTAGAATCAAGCCTTATAAGAGAAAAACCCTCTTCAAGCATCACGTCTCGGGAGTGAAAACAAGCATTCGGAAAAGTGAGCTTAGCTACACAATGAGCAAGCTTATTTGCTTGTATTTTAAAAAGAAAAAATCAAAAATTTTTAATTATATTTATTAAATAGTCTTTTATAAACTTACTAATTAAATATATGAATTCTATTATATTATAAAAATAAAATAAACCAATTTTTCAAAAAAAACTGATCTTATCGCTAACACTTAGATTTTAAAAATATTTTTGGGATAATTATTTACAGGTTTATTAGGTTTTACGTAATATGCTCTGAAATCTTTTGATTTTAAAAATTATACAAATAGGTCTATAAGTTTTTGAAAAGTGTACAAATAGGTCATTCATTCTAGAAACGTCGTTAGTTAATTGCAAAAATCAAAAGTTTTGGATTAAATTTTTAAAATATGACAAAACTACCCTCTTCTTCTTTATTCTGCTTCACAGAATCGTCTAAACCCTTAACAAATTCATTAAAATAATTTTTTTTTTGCCTAATTTCAAGTGAATCACTAAAAATGGATGTTTCTTTAAGAAAATTTAACTTATTTAATAAAGTTTAAATTATTTTCTTAACCCACAATGGAGTCTTCTTCCCAAATCCAAACCAGAATAACAAAAAACAATGAAACACATGCAATATAAGGGAAATTAGAGAGAGAAAATCTCCATTCTCCATTTTTTCTTTTTTCCTGTAATTTCAAAAACCATTAACATAAGAAGAAATTAAATGGATTGTGGAGAATAGGACTCTCTTCAAATGAGTTATGAAAAAAAGAAAGAAGAAGAACAAAGAAGAAAGAAGAGAAAAAATGGATTGTGAAAAAAAAAAAAAAAGAAGAAAAACAAAGAAGAAAGAAGAGAAAAAAGGGGTTGTAAAAAAATAAAAAAAAAAAAAGAAAGAAGAAGAACAAAGAAGAAATAAGAGAAAAAATAAGTTGTGAAAAAAATAAAAAAAGAAAGAAAAAGAACAAAAAAGAAAGAAGAGAAAAATTAGAAGGAAGAGGGAGGCGGCTGTAAAATAGGGATTCTAGGTTAAAATATGTAAGGGAGGGTTAAATGTCATTTTATTTCAAGATAACAGTCAATTAACGTTTATTCTGGACGGAATAACCTATTTGTACAATTTTCAAAATCGAAAAATTTCAAAGCATATTACGTAAAATCTTAGAGACCTGTAAATAATTATTCCAATATTTTTTTAGTTAATTATATTTGGTCATAAAAGTATATATATATATATATATATATATA
>CANUEY010495015.1:0-10659 GCA_948099555.1 Croton setiger | reverse complement strand
TTGTTATATTATTATTATTATTATTATTATTATTATTATTATTATTATTATTATTATTATTATTATTATTATTATTATTATTATTATTATTATTATTATTATTATTATTATTTATAATTTATAATTTTTCATATTGAAATAGTTTAAAATTAGGTACCATATGAACTTTCCATATATTATTTATAACTTTTCATTTTAATTTTTTTTTTAAATTGGAAATGAATGGTATAAAAAATAATAAAAAATATTTAAATGTTAAAAAAAATTAATTTAATCCATAGTTTATTTAAAAATATCAAATTAGAAATAATTTTCAAATGTAGCCCAAAACCTTTTTATTATATATATATATATATATAGATTTTTTTTTAGGTGGATTCATAAGCAAGCCAATAGTAAAATTCATCATCTTGCAAAAATTTCTATTTCCTTAATTTTACTAAGTTATACCATTTTAATGAGACCGCATTAGAATTAACAATTTAATAGAATTTGATATTCTTTCTGAGTTTTCAATTATACATAATTAGTAATGATATATCCTAATTAGAATTAGTATTTATGTTGGGTAACAGTTTTTTAAATAATTTTTAACGTTTTGATCAATCAAAATGTAAAAAATTACTTTTTATAGTATTCAGTAAAGTAACTTTTGATGTAATTCAAAATTATTTAAATTTTTCAAAAACTAACTTATGTAACTTATAGTTTGTAGCTTTTAGCTTTTAACCTATTACATTTTGTAAACAACTAACTGATATTCAAACAGTTATTCGCTACTCAAACAACTAATTTTATTAAACAAACACTTAATATTTTAACAAGTATCCCTCCTATTTTTAATTTTTTTAAATAGTTACATCTTTATTAAATTACTAAATTAATTAACTAATAAAAAGCAATCATAATACTATTAATATTAATAATGTATGTTAGTATTGGTATTATGTTATATTTTACTATTAGTATTAATTATTTACTATGATTAAGAGTTAGTATTAGTATTGTATTATAATTATATTAATTTCTTTAATTAATAAATAATAATCCTAATACTAATAATGTATCTTAATTAGAGTTAATATTAGTGTTATATTCTAATTTATTATTAGTATTAATAATATATTATAATTAAGAGTTAGTATTAGTATTGCATCATAATTGAATTAATTTTAATTAATTAATTAAAAATTAATTAATAAATTTTTATTATAGTATTATAATATATTTTAATTAGGAGTAAGTATTACTATTATATTTTAATTAAAAATACAGATAAAAAATTATGAGATAAAATAATAGTTTTTTAAAATAAAAATAAATGTATATATATCTAAATTTATTTCTATAATTATTTTATTTTTATAAAAATATTTTAAAATTTAATTATACTTATAATTAATAATATTTTAATTTTTTGAATTAATAATATTTATACAAAATTTATTATTTTTATATAAATTTATTATTATCAATATATTATTAATCAAATTAAATATAACATAATAACCAAAATATAGAATAAGTTAATGCTAAAAATACTATTTAGTTTAAATAGCAAAGAATTCATTTATTGAATCTAGGATGGCAACAGGATCATTACAGTGTGATTTGCCATTTACAGGACCATATTTAATTACAATAGTTCTGTAACTATGTTATTGTTTCCAAAAAAAAAAAAAAAATTCCCATCCAAATTGTGGATGTTAAAAAGAAAAATTTTTGAACTATGGACAAAATATGACCTTCTGCAAGTTGAAATTGCAGAAGACTAATCACCCCTACTATTTCGCAAAGTAAGAGCAATTCCTCTTCCACAATTATTTTGATGGGTCGTTTTGCAATTGCAAATTGCGGAACGAAACAACCTATTAAAAACACATATTAACATCAAAAAACAGTCTGTAAATTTCTAAATTCTAAAAAATCATAATTCAGTCATTGAAAAAAGGTTACAATGTGTGAAAATCACATACATAACTCCATCTCTATTGAATATATTATTGAGCATTGTCGTACCAATGGTGGACGGTGTAGTTGGTCCGAACAGGAGTCTAGCTGATGCAATAATCTGCATCGATGCTCAGTTGTCCTTTGATCAGCATGTTGATCGGGTATGAAGAGTTTGTCAGGTGAATAGAAGGATAGTTCAACTGCGTTTTATATTGATGTGGACAGAAAACAATGGTGTTAGGCGTTACATCATTATGCGGGACAGCGAGACAGTCCCGTTCTTATACTTTTATGCGTTCAAATATCTAGAATTATACATATCAGCGGAACAAATTGACAGTGTGTGAGGCCACTACGTATGCACTGTATGTCACAGGAGAAAGTAGTGGTGCTGCAAATGAGAATATTGGCGCTAAATATGCTAATCAATAAAATGAGGAATTCGTAAACGAGCCAGTCTACAATTCTGCTGATCCAGTTAAAAATGTGGGGAATGAAGAGGAGATGTCAGTGGATAGTGGTTCTAGCAGTGATGAGGAATATGTGTCTTGGAACGATGAAACAGACAACAGTGAAACCGATGTAATTACACCATCTGGACATTTTATTTACGGTGACATAGGAGAGGAAGTACCGAAGGATGATGATTCTGAGGCGCCTAAAATGTAGGGACAGAAATATGGAGAGTATTGGTGTCAGCATTCATTTCAAGTGCAAGAAAGTTGTAATGTCTACCGTGGCTAAATGATCCACAAAAAGAGCTGTGACATTCCGCATTGTCTCCAGTAAGAAGACGATGTGGGCAGTTAATATGTTACTTGTGGGCCTACATATACATAGTAACTCTTACACGGCCCATGATGCAGCTGAAATGTTCGTGTATCGGAACAGTCCTGTCTGAAAAGTGAAAAATGGTGAAATGGATTAAGGAACACAGCTGTACTAGCGCTTACATTGGGAATGATGATAGAAACTTTTGCTGGAACTTTCTTTTTTTTTCCCCTTTTATCCTTTATTGCTTTAAACCATCTTTCACACTTTTTATTTATTTTGATTAATACATTAACTGCAATCTGCATCAGCATCGATATAAGATGCTCTAAGAGTACTTGTCATTTTGACAAATCAAATTGGGATTCCTATGTTTGCCTAGGTAAATATAAATAAGTCTTTTATCCAGTTTCGAAGTGTTTCATCGTTAAATTCTCCTTTATTTAATGGTGAATCTGAAAAAAAGTTTGATCTAGGCCGAAATTGGAAATAGGCTAAAAATTCATGGTACTATCGTTTGATAGGCCCTCGTTTGAATATACCTATCAACTATGGAGGCGTAGAAACACTCTTGCAAAAATTAATCATTCTGCCTGAAACCAAACCTCCATAAAAATAAAAACAAATCTCCATACACATTAGACAATACAAAAATGAAGCAATATGCAAGAACAAAATAGCAGAACTAGCATAGGAATCAAAAGTAAAAACAAAAAGAGAACACCCAAAGTTAATCCATTTGAAATAAAATCTTAAAAAAAAAAAACGAAATTATATATTAGATTTTTATTTTTTTTTTTTAAAAAAAGAGCTACTAGCAAAATATGATTTTATAAATGTTCCAACGGATTTGCGTGCATCTTGAATAAGAAAATTAACAGATGGAATAAGAAAATTAAAAAGAACAAACTCCATTCATAAGTCAATAATTCACCACCTTAATTGGCATTGCAGACCAACTTGAGAAATTGAGCAACATGCTGAAGTCAATAATTAATCAAACAATATAGATTGTTATGTCCACCTCAGTTGTGCAGGCTAGGAGAGCTCGTGCCTTTTATGGGTTTGCTAGAAGATCGGAAATTTAGTTAATAAAAGAAAAAATGAAGAAGGTTGAAGATCGATCATGCACTTCATTATCCTATACTGCAAGAAGCTTCCCGATGAGAAAATGCGACAGATGAAACTGGTTTTAGCATTTCATAGACAATAATGGGCAAGGAAAAAATAGCTATAAAGCATAATTGTTAAACCAAATGATTCGATGTTTCAACTAAAACTGAAGGATTGATCAACATATTTACAGATTACATGACTACAAGTTCCGCAGCAGTTTCTCAAAATGGAATAAGATCCTCCAGAACCTATGCTCATAACCAGTGAAAGTTTACATTTGCAAACGCTATACAAGCAATCTACTTGTAAGTGGAAAAACTAAATGGAAATTCAAAAACAAAATCCGTGCATACCTGACAACCAATTCAACATGTTTATGATTGGATAACTCTCTCTATTGCAGCAACATAATATTCCTTTGGCATGGTTCCAACAACTGACTCTTGCTTTTTTCCATTCTTGAAAAGCAAAACCACTGGTACTGCTTTAATTTCATAGTCCTCTGCTATCTGCAAGTCGCTATCTGTATTGAGCACAAAACACTTCAATTTTCCATCATATTCTCCAGCGATTTCATCAATAACTCGGTGAACCATCCTGCAGGGCCCGCACCAACTGGCATAGAATTCAACTAGGACTGGAATATCACTCTGCAAAATCAATTTCTCCCATGAGCCTCCATAGACAGCTCCAACTGTAAATACCCAAAAGATCCATCAGAAAATAAAATCTAGATGTCCTGCAAACATCAGCACCCAAAATCTTGATTTCAAAACCCTCAAACCAAGCACAAATTAACCAAGACCAAACAAATAGAAATTTTATCAATTGACCAATAATGCCACAGAGTCATATCTTACTTTGCAGTGATTTGAATAAACAAAAGATATTAAGAATCAAAATGATCACTAAGGAGTAAGGACATAGCTCCATATATTTGACTTTCATATCCATCCAAAGACATTGAATATAAGCAGCTCAATTCATAGTGAAACTCCAAATTATTGCTTTTTTCTCTTCTTTCCAGCTTCATTAACTTTACTAGTATTATGACAAGATGGGAAAAAACAAAACAAAAGGCAGAGCACTCCATGGATGACAGAAATCAAGTTATCAACATACAGAACAGTCTGATAATAATTTTCTTCTAGAACGAATAAACAGAAGTGTAAAGCAACAAACTGCATGCCCATATACATGAAGAGTTAGACCTAATTTGGTATCAATGTGTCATTAATTTCTGGGCATTACATTTGGAATTTCATCTTCTAATATTTGCAGTGAATGAATATGTTCTTCCTACTTCCACTAATTCAACTTTGTAAATTTCAACTCAGACAAAATTGTATCATTCGCAAAAAATCTAGTCAAAATAAAGAGAAAATATATAATAGAATCGATCCTGTTACACAAACCTAGGACACAAACTACAAGAACAGGTGGACTAATTCAAAATTTTCCATCACAAGACACTCAATCTTCAAGACTAAAAGGAGTTTTTAATTTTTAAAAGGTAATCTTGAAAACAAAAATGAAGGACTGCAACATCTATCTAGATTATGTAATCAATCAATCATAATTCATCTCTATTCTATTGTTATCTAATTCCGTCTCCATCCCATTCCATTCAACATAAACTATCGAAAGTGCACAAAAGCCCTATTCGCCTCCGCCATTTTGTGAGCCGCTTCCTTCTTTCTAACAGCATTTCCAGTCCCATTGGCGGCCTCCATTAACTCAGAAGATAATTTGAAAGCCATATCATGGCCGTGGCGGTCACGCGCAGCCTCCAACAACCACCTAATGGCAATTGCTCTTGCTTGCATCGACTCTAATTCAATCGGAACCTGATAAGTTGATCCACCAACACGCCTTGCTTTTACTGTTACATCAGGCGTTACTTGGCTCACCGCTTCACGCAAAACAGGCAATGGATTCGATTTGGTCTTCGTTTGAATCATTTTCAATGCTCTATACATAATATAATAGGCCAACGATTTGTTTCCGTTTTTCAGTATTCGATTAACGAACAAATTAACTAGTCGATTACGATAAATTGGATCAGATTTCGCTGATTTTTCTCTCCCTGAAGTACGGACAAAATGAAATCAAACAAAACAACACAATTGACAAATATCTTAGCGGAAATTGAACAATTCCAGCTTTCTCCAGTCAGTCTTACCTCGAGGATCGCGAGAGCATAGAACCTTGAGAGGCGAAGGAGGAGGCGCATGATTGAGAGAGAGATTTGAGCTCTTTTTGAAGTCGAAGCTGGAGAGGCATGGTAGAGCAGCAGCTGAGTGACGAAAGGCAAGAGAGGCGCCGCGCAGAGAGGAGAGAGGAAGAGGAGAAAGAGCTGTAGCAGAAGAAGAAGCCATTGTTGGATAGTAAGGTTTGGTAAGAAGACTTTCTGTTTATGCAGTGTAAAGTATGGTGGCCATGGCCAGTTCAGTCTTAAAAAAACCGTCGATTTTGCCCTGTTGGGTTAATTGGAACCAGATTTGCCTCTAATTAAAACCATAAAGTTTGAACCAAAACCGTAGGAGAGTCGTTCGGTTCAGGTTAAAATATTTTTTGAACCGTTGCCCTCCGTAATGGCCTGAAAAATTACAGATTAACCGCTCGAACCGTCAAAAAAACTACCAGTTAACCACCCGAATCATCGAAGAACCACCGGTTCAAACCGTTCGATTTGCCCGTCATAAATTACTGGTTAATTAGCCTGGCAACAAACTGTCTGTCCTGATCCCGGTTCCGGACCCCTCGTTCGCTGAATTGTAGCCCATGGCCATGTTAGTGTAAAGAAAGAAAAATGACGGCAACACAAAAAATGAATCAGCACTTTTTTTGTTAATTGTCCATAAAACACCAACCAAGAGAGTGACGAGCTCACGACAATTTAGCATCTCTCTTTTGCATTTTCAATCTCCATCTAATTTGGATTCAATAATTTTCTGCCAAATACATAATTTCGCATCCAAACTCTAAACTTTGCATGTTTTTCCTAATAAAACCTTTTATTTTACAAATGTTCTATTGGACATTTCAACTTTCAACTCCTTAAATAAATACATACATGTCTACCGGACAATAAGGCATGTGTTTGCCAAAAAAAGCATGAGAAAGATCTAAAAATGCTCATACCTCTTCTTCTCCTTGTTACTATTACCTTCATCGCTAACATTGTAGAGCTCAAATCAATGAGATATTGCCACCATTCAAACTGTCTTCTCACGATGAATTCAATGTACCATTATTGTCCAAAATATATGGTCGGAGAAGAAGAAAATGTTGGGTATTCGGTTTCTTCACTCTTGAAATTTTTTGACTTTTTTTCTGATGCCTTCCGACCTTCCTTTAACTCCATTTTTTGGTACCAATTCATTCCTCACCTCCTAAGCTTTATTTCTATGTATATATTGGTATGATTGAAGATTGATTTCTTCGATTTAGTTTTCTATTGAAAAATCTAAGAGGATTTATGTATGTTTTGGTGATTCAATGTTGATTCAATTGATATCGTTTACAAATCTGATGATGTTGAGTTTGTGGATTTTTTTTTATTTTCCAGTGAATGTTATTTTGATGACCTTGAACATGTAAGTGTGTGAGAAAACCACGGATTCATGTCTCTCAACTGTAGTGTGAATTTATTTAAACAATTGAAAGTTTAAATGTCTAATAGGTTATATACAAAGTTAGAGATCGATATCATACAAGGAAAAACATGCAAAGTTTAGGTGTAAAATTGTATATTTGGCCAATAATTTTTGAAATAATTGCTTTCATATTCTTCATATTTGGCCAAACATTTGGTTCCTATATTTTGTATAAATACACTAATTGATTTTCGTTCTTTGTGAAAATTCAGTTTATACTGTTAAATGAGTTTATACTGTTAGTCAATTATAAGAAATTAATAATACCCATGATTATTTTAAGAAAATTTTACAAAATTATCCATAAAATTTAATAAAATATATTATTTTGTCCCAATAAATCGAAAAATAGATTACTTTATCCTTATATTTTAATTTCATTATACACCTTTTTTTTCATAATACATTTTTATTCTCATGTTAATTAAAACTTTATTTTCCATTAATTTATAGAGAAAATTGTAAAATTATCTCCAATATTTCCACTATTATACCATTTTGTCCCTTATTTTTAAAAATTGTATTATTTTATCCATGCATTTTAATTAACATAAATTTTTGACTTAACACTGTTAATATTCATAATTATTCTTTAAAAAATTTCTAAACTACCCCTTTTTCCTTTCCTACGACTAAAAATCATTTGAGAATTATGAAACAAAACAATATATTTTGTCAAATCTTAAAGATAATTTTGTAATTTTTCCTTATCTTAATTATATTTAATTAATTTAAAAATAAAAGTTACTTTTCAGTACTTGATGTTTCACCTAAATTACTAGTAGCGAGCAATGTGTTTTACTTACCATACCTTATTTAAATAAATAAAAAAAGAAATAAAGAACAATTTCAGCAAGGAAAATTAGACATAATAGCACACTTTTGCACTTTCATTTTAACAAATATTTGTCTTTCATAATTAAAAATATAACACTTTTAATTTGCTTTGACATGTTTGCCCTTATTTCTTGTTGTTTTATTATTATTATTATTATTATTATTATTATTATTATTATTATTATTATTATTATTATTATTATTATTATTATTATTATTATTATTATTATTTAATTAATTAATTAAAAATTGAAGAAAAAGGAAAATTGCGATTCCAGAAAAAGTGAAAAAAAAAGGAGCGGTCGTTCAACTTTGATCACCATCGGAATGGCGCAGCCAAAGTTATTGGCACTAGCCTAAGTGACAACGAGGTCGACTGGTACCAAATCTCTAGCAAATGGTGGCTGGAAGGGAGAGTAATTTATGATTCAGGTATTTTGCAGATCTGAAATGTTTGAGCATTATTTCATGGGTTTTTCAGTGATGATTTTTCGATCTAAGACCAAAGGAAGGAAACTCAAGTACGGTGGTCAATTTGGTCCCTAGTTTGCCACCATTCGTTGCTGAAAAAAAGCAGTCATTCATCGCTGTTAAATTGTTTCATATGACAGAGTCATGAAGTGGGAAGTTTCGAATCCACCTAAATTAATTATTTTACTACCAAGTTAATGTATTGAAGAAAAGAAAAAAATTTAAAAAGTAAGGTCAAAATTCACAGAGACTAGAAATTAAAATATTATTCATAGTAACTAGAAGAATTTAACAAAAACAAGTGGAAGGAGTGAGTTGTAACAACCATACCTACATCTATACATCATAAAACATGTCTTTTTTTTTATCAATATGTTAGCATCTTAAAACAATTAATATATATCACTAAACCAATGTCAACCATTACAATTCACAAAACCATAATTTACATAAGGTTTACAAAAACTATTTACCAAAAGGACATATGATGTGGAACGAGAGAGAGAGGCCTAGGCTTCAGTTAAACCAACCTGTGCATATGCTGGTGAAGGCCTAGACTTCACTCAAAAAGCAGACCTGAAAACATAAATTGCGATTTTGATGAGTCGCATACTCAGCAAGTGTAAACTAAAACAAATTAAATCAAACATAAAGCAATTTACCATAACATCCGTAAATTTGCAATATTTCATAAACCTATAGAAATAAAAAATTCATAACAATACATAAATGCAAATGACATTAATTCCATTTAACTTTGTTGTGATCAATCAAGCCAAGTACTGCGCCCGGGAATTTCACTGAGCATGTGACAATAGTTGGCCAGTAACACTAGACCCGAATTTATCATGGGCCGATCAAAAACACTAGACTTGCATCAATCATAAGCCAGTTCAAAATATGATTCGTAGGTCCACCCGTAGCAATATGTTGACCCGGAAGTCCATCCGTAACAATAAGTTGACTTGATATAGAAACCCGTAGGTTTTCTTAGTGAAATATGCAAATACTGGTCATGACGATCACAACGGCCTTTATTTAGTCCTATAAGGATGCATTGATATGACATATAAGCAATTATAGCAATATTTCAAATAAAAAAATGACCGGGCTTTAATACCGGTACAAACAGTATATATATGTCCAATACTATCTTAATAAGTCAATTGGTCGAACTTCAGTACCTACATAATGGCCAAAATCACAACATTTCAATATTCAAAAAATTTCCAAATTACCGGGCTTCATACTGGTCCAAACAATTCAATAATCAAATAATATCAATTTCATATAAATTAAGTGACCGGGCTTCAGTATTGGTCCAGATAGTTCAATTTCAATAATAACTAACATTTCACAATATCATAATTCACAATCAGAAATTAGTAAGTTTACACTTACCTCAAAACTGTGAGCTAGGTTGGGTCTTAAGTAATTTACTCCGTTCCCCTCTAGAACTCGATACTCCTATAATGCATAACATAGTAAAAATATTCAATTTATCAAATAAATAATCCATATGTTCTATGATGTATGATTAAATATTTATCTCTTTGAATTAATTAAATTTCAATACTAAATAATAATGTTTCCTTTGGATTTTTAATTTAAATCTTATAATTCCTATATTAAAAATACTTTTAAAAAATTTATGATCAAACTCTATTTATCAAATATTAATTATAATTAATAGTAATTATAATTATCAAACTTAATTTATTAGTCAATTTGTTCGAATAATAAAAATAAATTCAATTTAAACTAAAAAGACTCAATTGATAGTTTTTTCTAAGTTTTCTAGATTTATTTGAAGTCTAGCAAGAAATTCTAGAGTCAAAATATAATTTTCAGA
>CANUEY010494499.1:0-16199 GCA_948099555.1 Croton setiger | reverse complement strand
TAATAATTTGGTTCAATCTTTATGCTATGTGCATTATTGGAAAAATGATTTCATAGTCATCAAGATTTTTAGAGCGTTTGACTTGGTTTACATGTGCAGTTATTATGTTCCTTGCAATAGTATTTGCGAAGGAGAATATATACCAAATTTAGCATAATGTAATCTAGAAACGAGTAGGAATATCTACTGCTCACTGCTGATCACCAACTGCATTTAGGAGTCTGTGTCAGCTTTTTTTTTTTTCCCATTTCCTTTTTGTGCATAATGAAAGTATAAAACGTATTAAGGGAGTTTTTCAAATATGACAACTACTTTGAAATGGAGAGAGTAGTAGACTAGTACTGAAGTACTGACTAGGCATATATGTTCCGGGAAGTGGAACAAACTATTTTGTAAAAAAATGTGTTTGTGAATTATGATTTTGTTCCTTTACCTCAAAAATCTCCTTCTGCATGAATTGAATGGAAAGGAGCCATCAATATATTTTTAACATTTCTTTTAGTTGATCACTGTGTTTGTTGCGAAAGTATCACCTCCATTTCTGTTTATTCTTTCAAGATTGTAATATTGGTATTTGCTATTGTCTTATATATCTGTTCCCACATTTGTTGCTGAACATAACAGGTTTTAATTCAGTGGACTTCTTATAAGTGGTTTTGGGCATTAATGGATAAACTTATGTTCTTCGAGACTGAAGCTTTTCAGTTTCTCAGTTTCGGTGAAGTTCCAGCAATCATTTTCGAGTTTCGACTTTTGCACTTGTTATACTATATACATGAAATTTCTTTTTGTAACAGTTCTGTTATGAGAAAAATAAATATTATTCTCTTTAGAGATGACATTTATTTGTCTCCTATTCCATTTCTCACAGAGAAAGCAAATTTACCTGCAAGTTGCAAGTTTTTGGTTTCTAGTTTTAATGGCAGATGTTTTGATTTTCAACCTGCTGTTTTTACTGTAACTGTATATGATTGCTTTGCTTTCTTATGGGCGTCATTACTTCTGCTTTGATCTATATGCCTAAACTTGACGTGGTAAAACAACACTGATTGTTTTTCCTTGTAAAAGTAGGGGTATGCATAAAAGACCGATCAGACCCGTCGGATGTGGTTCGTCGGATTTGGTTTGAATCTTTCCATTGCACGAGTTTGGTCGGGCTGATGTATTCAAAATTTTCGGGTTTTTTACCCAACCCAACCTTGGCAAAATTCAAACCCGACCTTGATCTGAGCTTGACCTGACGCAAAATTAGGTTCGGCTTAAAATTTTGGGGGCAAAATTCGAACCCGACCTTGATATGAGCTTGACCTGAGGCTGAATTAGGTTCGGTTTAAAATTTTGGGGTCAAGGTAGCAACTTTACTGTTACAAATCATTACTTTCATTTCCCCATTTACCATACAACTAAATATTAATCAATTACTAACCTTATATGAAAAAACTACTTTAAAGGTACACATTTTGTGTGGTGGATATAGAATAAAGCTACTGCCCACTAAAATTAAAGCCATATTTCCAATACATATTCATTTAAAAATTAGCTAATCCATATTTAGAACAAAGATTAAAAGGAATATTATAGCATTTAGGACACTACTAAATTATGCATCTCCAACAATAGTTGTCAATTTATGTTTCTCTTTATTCATCACACCCAATATAAACTAGCATTGTACATTTATAGACTCTAGAGATGTACATATTTACGGTGCAAAATATTATGAAATTTTCGGGTCAAAACTATAGTAATTTATATTTTTATCTTATTTTTAATGTATTTTAGTACGAGTATTTCGACACTCTATCAACTATAAAATTTTTATTAATTATATCTTACCCAAAATATAATTCTAAAAATGACACTTATATTAAATCAGAAAGCTAAAAAAGATATTTATTTCAAAATGAAGTGAGAAAATGTTTTTTTTAAAAAAAAAAATTGTAGAAAATGGTTATTATATTAGAAAAAAGTTTAGTTGGATTATAAACGAATTGAACCAATTAGAATATTTTCATGCTCAAATTTAGCTCGTTTAGTTTTTGAATTGATTTCGAACAATTTAATATTGAATACAAATGAACGATTTAATATTGAATATAAATTCAAGTATTTTGAAGCAACAAGTGTTTATAATCGAGAGCGAGATAAATAGTAAATAGGTTTATATATTGTAATTTACCATAATAATAATAAACATACTTGTTATAAATTATAAATTTTGACTCATTCGAATAATCAAAAGTCATGACTACCCATTTTATGAATGGTTCGGCTCATTTACGATGATTAACCTATTATAAATTCCCACCACATAAAGAGTACATAATTTCTTTAACCTTCTACTAGGAGGAAAGAAGAAGAAAATGGGAAGAGCTCCATGTTGCTCTAAGGAAGGTTTACAAAGAGGTCCATGGACTTCCATAGAAGACCAACTTCTCATTAATTATATTCATTCAAATGGAGTTGGCCATTGGAGATCTCTACCGGAGAAAGCTGGTAATTTAATTAATTAATTAACTAACTAATTATACTTAACAAACTAATCTTTAATTAACTATCTTTATTTCTTCTTGTTGTTCTTTAGGGTTACTTAGATGTGGCAAAAGTTGCCGGTTAAGATGGATGAATTATCTCCGGCCAGATATCAAAAGAGGTAACATGACTTCCGATGAAGATGACCTTATTATTCGGCTACACTCTCTTCTCGGCAACCGGTGGTCTCTCATTGCCGGAAGATTGCCGGGCCGAACGGACAATGAAATCAAGAATTATTGGAACTCACATCTTAGTAAAAGATTCAAGAAAACTTCTACAAATATAGATAAATCCTCACCATCGTTTTCATCATCATCTGAGACTAATCGGCCGACGAACATGATCAAGAAAGGTAATGTTGGTAATAATAATTATCAAGAAACTGATCAAAACACAATCAAGAACAAGATTCATCTTCCAAAAGCAGTTAGGGTTTCTTCTTCTGGTGTCTTATTCTCAAAAGAAAACCATTTTCATGATCATGCAGATGATTTCTTTCATGGGTATGTATCTTCATGTCAAAACTACATGCCCATGACAATCCCAAATGATTATAATAATAATAATAATGACATGTTTGATGAAATCTTTAAAGAATATGAGCAAATTCTTGAAAAAGATAATGTTGCTTACTTAGATTCCTTTGTTGATTCTTTATTGGCTTGATTATGTGTATTGTACTAATTAGAATCTTTTAATTAAGGAGCATTTCACTTTGTTCTGTGTTGTTTAGGACCATTCTAAGATAAAATCATCTATTAATAAAAGACTAATTCAATAATTAAACTTATGTCTGTCTAACATGAAAATCAAAGTTTTTTTTTTTTTTTGTCTTCTCTTATGTCTTAAATTTAATATGAATTTGAAATGTAATATTTCATTAAACTATTTTATAAATAAAGTAATCGATACAGTAGTAACATGATAGATACAGTCTATCTAAGAATCTAATGTAATTAATCATCATAATTGAGTGGAGGGTATTTTTACGTAACACAAGAAGAATCGATACAGTGTAACATGATAGATACAGTTTATCTAAGAATCCAACGTAACTAATCATCAGAATTGAGTGGAGAGTATTTTTACGTAACAAAAGAAGAATTGAGTGGAGGGCATTTTTATAACCTAAAAGAGATAGAGCAACAAAATCATCCTCAAAATTTTTGTCCCATCTAAGAAATATACACATGATATCCAAGCTAAAGCATATGGGTATTTGATTGTATCATTAAAAAGAAGTAAAAGTGTACCAAAATTAGTAAACATCCTAAGAAATTGGGGACAGCTAAAAAATGTATATTTGGAGATTTATAGGTTTCTAGAACAGAATGTGATCTAAGAACACCTTATGTAAAGTCAGTTTATAGTGTTTTTGGGAAGTTTCATGTTTGTTCATGTCTTCATTTTCATTTAAGGTTGTTCTTTTTGCTTTTTATCTTTTAGTTATAACATAATTTTCAATTAGAAAGCTAAGAATTTCATTTACGTTTTACCTTAATTAAACATACAAAAGTACAATTATCAATTAAATTGAAGATTAGAAGGTCCTTGATAGTATTATTGTAGGATACAATTGAACAAAAATGCAAAATTGGGGGCATTATGGAACATTTAGATTTGTAAAATACAATTGGCAACAAACATTAAGGTTTCAATATACATAAGTAATTACAATGGAAAATAATTATGCTTCAATTGCTTCAGAAAGGCCATAAATCACCCCAGACAGATTTGCGTGCCTGACGATGTAGCACAGGATTCTTACTCTGCGTGATGACAATACGTTCAAACGAGCCCTCTGAGCCATTCTGATTCGTTGATCTGCACACGTCTAGATTAACTTGTCTGCCTCTCCGAACAGGCGGGAAGATTATCCTTCCCCATCCGCCGCCAAGATCAGCATTGCCAGTTTCTTCTTGCTCTTCTTCCTCATCTTCACCATCATCATCAATGGTGTCGGTTTCAGAGGCATCGGATTCATATTTGAGTCGTTTTTGTTTTTTTTCATTGAATGGAACAAGGCTAGCTTGATCTTGCTCAACCATGTCCTCTGTCAAGGTAAAATACCAAATGATGGGAAATGGAATGGAATTCATATTCTTCTAAAATGGACAAATTTACGCATTTGCAATTGATTTTGTCAAAACAAACAAACAGAGTAATTCTTCATATTTTCAAGAGAAATGAAGAAGTTTGAATTGTTGAAATGTACCGTAGTCAATCTCAAGCTCTTCAGTATTTCTTTTCGCGTGCTGCTCCTTTAAAGTCTCAAATTCTACACCTTCAAGAGGCCAGGATGCCCTATTCAAATGAAGCATAATGTTGCATCATATCAGAATATTCACTTGCCACAATCAAAGACTAGATAATAAACTTTTTCATGCTTAAAATAATCTGAAAACGAATACAAGAAATTAGTGATATGAAAATAATAAGCTACACGAGAATACCAACCTTGGTCGCTGTCCTCGTCTGAAAGCAACAAAGGAAAATTTCTCGTCTTCAAAGCCACGCAATGGCCTACCCTTGGAAGACTGAAATTTGAAATTAAGGGCAGTATAACTGACAAATTTCCTTATTTACTCCTTGAAGAAGGGGAGATACAGAAAAAAAAAAAGGAAGCTCTCAAACATCCTAGAAACATGAATTAGTGAAAATTGCAATCTCTAAAGGATAAACCTTGTATACGCGTTGTGATGTTGTTCTCTGCAAACGCTGAACAAAATGACAATATTTTCCAGATTTTTCCAAAGGACAAGCCCCATCATGAGCACACTGCAATATTAGCATTGTCAGGGGGAAACTATAACATGGGGGGAAAGAAATGAAAAAGGCAAAATATTTGTCCATAATTAAACCCCAAGTGACATAAAATCTAAGGGAAAACAATACTCACAGGAGCAACTATAAATGCACCACTTTTGACAGACACCAGATCCTTGCAAGCTTCATTATTTTGCGCTCCAGATTTACGAGATTTCTGAAAGTTAATAAATAGTTCAATGAACGGCAAGAGAAAGGCAATACTTCCACAAAATATTAGTAGGCACTTTGCAACCAAAAAAACAATGAAGATTGAAAAATGAACTTACTCTTTTCTCCATCCAAAGTATGTGAGACCGCATCTGGGATATAATATTAGATCCATGCGGTGTTCCTGGTTCTATTAAGACCTGCTCAAAACATGAGTTTTCATAAAACTTATAGCAATGAATATACCGCTGTGTATTCTAAATGTGTCTCCCTCTCTCTTTCAGCAATTGAAAATCATGAAGGAAGCATGCATACAAAATCTGAGACAGTATCAAGTACAAGTATGAATTATACCAAAACATCCTGTGTAAGATCCCAAAGTTGGCGCACTATAGTAATCCGGTCTTGCAGAGTTGGTATCTCCCCAAGTACATAAGACTTAAAACCAAAACACATTTTGGACTAGTTAGTAACAACAAAAGGATTTAAAAAACTGCATTAAGCACAGGAAGGATGCAGCAGATGTACAGAACTTTATACCTGCATGTGAATGCAATTATTAAAAGTGTGGAATACAACTCACAGCAATGACAAGGTCGTGTTTCCTTTCTGACTTATTGATATTTTTACTCAATGCTTGAAGACTATTATAGCTATGAATAAGTGGCAAATCCTTCAAACCTAAAAATAAGTATAGCATACTAGTCAGAATTTAGCTTCACCAGGTGTTTCTCAATAAAGAAAAGGGAAGAAAAAACCAGGCCATTAGAATCTCAAAGGTAGAAAAACAAACAATAGATGAATACCACAATATGTTGAAAGCAATTTATAAGCCAACGAATGCATCCATCCAAAATGATTACTCAGACTTAAAAAGTGTTAGAATTATGAAGACCAGAGCATAACATACTTCCGAAAAGTCACAAACTCAAAGCAGTTCCCACCAATCAATTGTTTTTTTTACCAATCCACCAATCAATTGTTTGAAAGCTAAGTTATTGGGAAGAGGCTATTAAGCCTCACGAAGCATTGCAAATGATCTATCTATTTGATACACATCTGGCAGTATCCATGAACATGAAAGAGATTTTCAAATTCCTGACAATCCATTATATAAGAATGAAAAAAGCTTGAAGCTTTACAATTTTAACCAGCATTTCAATGACTTCAGTTCTGCCTAACACAAAAATTTGCTTCTCTAAATATATATACTATCTATTCAAAACAGGGCAGTCAACAAATTACCTTGAATAAGGCTCCGACCAGCCCGTTGCATTGACTGTGATGGCTCTACTAAGTTTACCTTCTCCACTGACTTTGGCCAAACTTGCCGAGTTGCCCTAAAAATTCCAAATAAACAGAGTTATTAATCCATCAAATTACTTCATTAGCTGCAAGTTACCAAACAATATCTCACCAGAAAGCTGATCCAGTACCAGCTCCAAAATCCAATACCTTTGCTGGAGAAAAATCCGGTAACCTCCTGCTAACCTAATATAACGAAAATAAAATCACAAGATAAGAATCTTTTTTCAGAAGAACATGAAATGAAAACATAGAATCTTTGATCAAAATAAGAAATTATACTTCACTAAGAACTCTGTAACAAGCTGAGTAAACCGCGGGCATTCGCGAAGCTACATAAGCAACTGTTTCATCATCAGCGTACTTGAAGCCAATATCACCATAAGAGCTTTTAATTTTCCACCGCTTGGAGCGTTCCATAGACTTAAATGGATCTTCGACTAGTTCCTTTGATTTTGTGGCTGTAAGCATCAGATTCACGTCTTTAATTTCGCTGAAAGATTCCGATAATCTCAAAACCTTCCTCTTCATGTGAGGTTCATCTTGCTCTGCAAAAGAAATAGAAACCTAATTTCAATACATATGTGAATACAGAATAAATTGGAGGGAGAAATAGGAATTACTTACCTCTGATATATCGTTTGATCGCGCGACGGAGGCTGACGGGGACGATTAGACAGCCCTGAGATTGTTTGGCAGCTGATAAGAGTGTTTCTGAAGTGAGTAATTTCTTAGTGGTTTCAGGGATTAGGCTCGCCATTGCTGGCGGGGTAATACGGTGATGCGATGAGGGAGCTAAGAACGTTGTAGTGTTCCTCCTTCCTCCAGTGACTTAAGAGGTTTAGGGTTTAAGCCTTTTAGAGCTGATAATGTGCTTCCAAATATGGGCCCGCCCATAAAAGCCCAATATGTCTCAGGCCTTGAACCCAAAATACTCTCCATCCCATTTTTAAAAACATACTCTCCAATTTCTTAGTCTCCATCCCTTACTCTTTGCACAATTATTTTCTAATTTAAACTTTTAAGTTTAGTTTACTATTAATTCATCTAGTTTGATATGATAAATTTTTTTACCTATGTTAAAGGGGAAGGTGAGGATCGAATCTTGCTTGAAAAGGAAGACAAAGCATACACCCTAGACGTGGCCATGGGCTGGGCCGGCCCGTCTGAACCAGCCTGGCCCGTCGAAAAACCATAACCGTCGAAACCGTAACCAGAACGGCCGCCGGTTCAGGTTCAAAAAATTTTGGAACCGGAACCGTGGGGAACCGTGAACCGGACTTGAACCACCGGTTAACCGGACTTAAACTGCCGGTTAACCGCACTTGAACCGTCGGTTCCACCTCTCAAACTGCCGATTAACCGGTCCGCCACCGAACCGGCGGTTCACTAGCCCTGCGGTTCGGCGGACCGGTTCCGGTTCCACCCCTTTGAACCGTGGCCCGACTGGCCGAGGCCTGGAACCGGCCCGTGGCCACCACTAATACACCCACTTGCCGATTTTGTACCATACAGACTTTTTCAATGGACGTACCTTCCAATATAAAAAATAATAATAATAAAACAAACTAAACAATCCAATTGCACTATTCCCAATATTTAGGGTATATGTCAAAGGTGATGGGTTAAATTTTGCTTGGAAGTAGTAGAGGAAGAGATAGTAATTAATGGCAAAAGTACTCAAAATCTTATCATTTTATCTTCATTCTCATTGAAGAGGTATGTGAATGAATGGAAGAAAAATGATAATTTGTCATTTTAAGACATACAATGCATGTGCATGAGAAGGACAAGTAACCTTATAGTGGACCTTGCCCTAATAAATAAGGGTACCTCCCTAACCCAAATTTAGCAAAACAAGCACTATGGAGGGAGGAAGGGAATGCCAAGCTATTTCTCCTATCCAAGTTATAAATTTTAAGATTTTAATGAAATTTTTCATTGTAATTTCCTAGAATTAATTTTTTTTAATTACTAGAGAGAAATCGATGCGAATTAAACCAATGAAAAATATTTATTATTAGACCACTTTCTCTTTTACTTTTTTTTTTGAAAAATTACAATTTTATTCCTGAGTTTTCATATATTTTATAATTTTGTCCCTTCATTTTTAGAAATGTAGCATTTTAATAAAACTATACGAAAGAGTCCTTTCATCTATTTTTCTTGTTAAAGTTACAGTAGAAAGTTGAATATATAATTTTATAGACACTTTTAAAAAAATAAATAAATAAATATTCCTAAAAAATTCTCCCACCATCTTATTTTTAATTTATTATTATAAATTTAACACAAATACTTTAATTAATTTGTTGAATAATTTAATAGTTAATTAATTAATTAATTTGATAAAATTTAATAATTATTAATTATTAAGACTTCAATAATTATTAATTTCATTTAAATAATTAATATAATTTTTAACATATTAATTATTATCTTTATAAGTTAATATTAAATTTTAATTTGAAAAATTACAAATTAATGATTGTAGAGTAATAATAAGATTACATTGTAAATAGTACAAAACTAAATTATAAAATAAATATACATTACATTAAATACTAAATAATAATTTTAACTCTTAAATTAAATAATTTATATTTATAATTAATAATATTTAATGGGACCCCAACCTTTGGTGCTATTAATAGTGAAGCACTTATTTGGTGCAAAAAATTGGTTTTCACCAAATTGGTGCTTGGATTAGGTGCTTACACCAAATTGGTGCATGGTTGGAGTTGCCCTTATGAATTTGGCCCCAAACATAAGTAATCCATGATGATTTGTTTTGTTTATTATTTATATTATAAACTTGTTTTCTCTCTTGTCTCTTCAAATTTTGTGAATAGCCCTCACAAGTCACCATTTCCGCTCAACTAAGCTTGGCTGTTCATGGGTGGTTGTAGGGCTTCGGTTCAAGGAAGAAGAAGAAGTTTGACAATTTCTATTTTAGTCCTTCATCTTTTTGAGTTTTTTAAAAGGGTCCATATAAATTATATTTTGTGATTTTGTGATAAGTATTGTTTCCAAAGAGGTAATTGTGGATGATTTAGTAACTTAAAATGATGAGAAAGTAAGATAGAAAGGTAAGGAAATTTTTCCTTTCCTAAAAAGCATGTTTCCCCCCAACCTCCAACCCCCTGGCGCATGTTAGTAGGGACCAATCCACCATTACCTCAAAGATACTCTTCAAAAATCAACCACCACATGCTTACAAAACTGACCCCATGTTCTTATTATTGCCCACTTATATATTTTTTTCCCCCTCAAAAATTTTCCCCCTTATAAATTTAAATAATTAACAAGGAAAAATCAATCTTGTACAAATATATTTCTTATTATTATTATTCTAATTATTAGTGTTATTGTTAATTAATTAATCAATGAATAGAGATTCCTAGCAACTTCATCAACTAATTAATTAGTTAATCAAGATTCAAAACCCATTAATTATTTCATTAATCAAAACTAATTATAATTACTTTATTATTAGATGATTATAACAAGCTAATCTTTGATTTGTTCATCCCAAAGTTGACACTCAAAAATATATATTATACATATAATTAGTAGTACATGATGCTTTCCTAGGGCTTCCAAGTACTTTCATTACCAATCAAATACTTTCTTTCTTACAATGTAATTATGTCTTATACCCCAATAATCATTCTATAATTATGCCAAATCAAGCCAATGCAAAAATAGCATTTTTATATATAGTCCCTAACTCATTAACCCAACTCAAATAATAGGTTCCACCTTTACACTAAGAAAATAATACTCATCACTTTTTTAGTTTTCAATATTTTTTCAACCTTTCCTCATATAATTATACTCATAAAAAATAAATTTATTCACTAGTTCTAAAATTTATAAAAATAACACTAATTTAAATATATTTGAAAAATTAAATGATAATGATAATATATCACATTTACTATATATCAATTTTAACTCTTGCTGAAATATATATATATGTATAAATACATACTCTAGTCTAATTAAGTTGTGTACATTTGTAGTGTAGAAGTATATATATATTTCTTAGCTCTGCTTTTCTTTTTCTAGCTTTATTAATTTTCGTTCTTTCCTCTCCTTGCTCCACATTGCTAGCTAAATATCATCTTATCTACTTTTTTTAAGCTAATAATATTAAATATTCTATTTCTTTTATATATATAAGTTTTCTTCTACTTTATAAATATATAATTTTTTTCTTTATGCACCATATTCTGTGGCAATGGGTGGGTCAAAAACTGCTTTTGGGTCTCTAGAAACCATGATTTCAGAAGCGGACCATAACCTTGTAGCTTCTATTGAGCTGGATCCCATTTTTGAACTTGAAGCTTCATTACAATCTGCAAAATACTTTCCAGAAACATTCACCAATCTTGGATTTGCAGCTACATAACAAGTTGTCGCTGCAGCCTGTACATTCCATAACAAATTAATTTCATTCATAATTATATAATTATAATACATAATCATATAAGGATTATATAGTTTAACAAGTCCATTCTATGAAAATTGCAAAAAGAAAAAAAAAATTACTTTCAGAGATATAATTACAAATTTTGGAACAAGATTAATTTGGTGTTTAATAAAAAAAAGGGTAAAAATTATTTTTACAAGCTCAGATATAAAATTTTTACTATATATATAAAGTTAATTTAAGAGATATTATGTGTTGAAAAATATAAGAAATTAGATTATATATATATATATATACACATTCATAAAGGCTTGAGATTATGTAATAATGATCACCTGAGGAATCGTCTTCAAAAGCTTGGAAGCCATGAAAAAAACCATATCTGCAATGCAAAATATAAATTATTATTATAATAAAAATATTTATTACAGTTGATAATAATTTATCTTCAAAAAGTTGATAATAATCTCATGAATAAAAGGGGAAAAATAAATAAAATATAAAATTTTTGAACCTGTGACAAAGCCTTCGCGTTCTCTAGTAAGTCTAGTTCTAACAATTCCTGGATGAACACAGTTGATAGTCACGTTGGCTTCCATTTGCTGCATTAATTAAGCAATTAATTGAAGAAAAATAAAAACAATTAATTCATTCAAGGAAAAAAAAAAAAGAGAGGAAATTATTCTAAAAGAAAACAACAAATTTCGCTTTTTTTCTTGAGCATTAATTAAATAATTAATGTGAGCTGAGACCTTCAGTCTCTGAGCAAGCTCCTTGGTGTGCAAAACGTTAGCGAGCTTCGAGAGAGCGTAAGCACGTGTGGCATCGTAATCACTAGAGAGAGAAAAGAAAACAAAATAAAGAAGACGAAGACAAAAAAATAAAGAAAATTTCAGAAGGAAAAAAAAGGTCAAATGGAAGATGCATATTGTACTAGTATTATTATAGTATATATGTACTAGTACTAATAATTTTGGATTCTTACCATTTATTTCGGGATATTTCACCGAGGTATTTGATCATGTCGCCGGAAAACCAACCGTGAACACTAGATGATACGTTTACGATTCTTCCTTGGATGCCGGAATTTTTTGCTGTTTCGATCATCTTCTTTAGTAGCAATTTCGTTAGCAGAAAATGACCTGAAAATTGAAAATTCCATTGGAAAAAGATGAATAACTGATGAAATGATGACGCTGAAGGAAGAGCATGTGTTTTTTGCATGATTTTACCGAGATAATTAGTGGCAAAAGTCATTTCTATTCCATCTTCTGATATTCCATGCTGGTGCGCGAACTTTCCGGCATTATTTCTGGTGTCAAAAAACAGAAAAAGAAAAATCAGTTTCTATTTTTTTTCACTACATGTTTTTCTCGACAACCAAACAGATAGTAGATTGTGAGAGAATTACATGAGAAGATTCAGAGGCAAATTAAGAGAATCAAACTCTGCAACAAAGTTCCGTACAGAGTTAAGAGAGCTAAGATCGAGTGCCATAACGATAATTTCCGAGTCAGGAAACTCCGATACTATTCTTGCCTTCGCATCCTCCGCCGCTTTCATGTTCCGAGCAGGAAGTACAAGTCTAGCTCCTTGTTTCGCCAACACTCTCGCTGTCTCCGCTCCTATTCCAGAAGTAGCACCTGTCAATCAAACAACAAACACGATTAGCCAAACAGTTTTCCAAAACCAAAAAGCCTCAAACCTAAGTAACTCACCAGTAATAATAGCAGTTATAAAACGTAGATCGATTCCTTCAACGACTTGCTCGGCGGTGGATTTAGAGCCAAAACCGCTAGGACCAGCCGAGCCGATCAAGTACTTCAAAGGTTCCAGCATTTTTCTGTGAATAAAGCTTCCGTTCACTCTTCTCTCTCTATAACTAATGACGAAAATTGACAGAGAAATGGAATCAAAATTCAAAAAAGAGAGTGCAAAAAGTACATGTTTGGTAGCTACGGAAAGAGCTAAAATGGAAGCAGAGAAAAAATAGGATTTGTTTTTCCTTTGTCAGAATACGCCGTTTTGCATTTACTCATGAAAGAGAAGAAGAAGAAGAAAAAAAAAAAGGAGAGACAAGAGAAAAAGGAGATGTAGAGATATGAGGAATAATGGTAAAGTGAAGTGAGTCATTAGGATTTTATAATAATAATTAAAGTGGAGAATCCATTACAAAAATTAATTAAAATTAATAAAAAGAGATTAAGAGAGGATTAGACATTTGTCATTGATTGATGAAAGATTAGTTTGTTGTGAGATTAGAGTTTTTAATTAGTTTGTTAATTAGTGGTCTAATACAAAGCTTAAGATTTGTTTAGGTTCAACTCGTATTCTATACACAGCTTGAAATTAAAATGAAAAGGTTAGTCGGCGATTAATTTAATTAGGGTGAAAAAATCGTAGGCACGAGGGTAGAGGTGGCGAAGAGAGAGTAAAATTGCAGAAGAGGAATCGCACGTGAGGGTAACAGATCGGTCAATCCTACGGCCTCGAATCCAGCAATTCCTAGGGATGTAAAGTAAAATGGGTCAATCATTCTTGTTCAAAACTCCCCATTCTTTTCTTTCTTTATTAATCTTAACTATACTAACTAACTACTCTATATTCTTTTTTTTTTTTAATTTTATAAATATTATATAAATTATAATAAAAATAATATATTTAATTTTAAAAAATCAAAATTAATGTAATCAAATTATCATATATTTTTCTAATTTGAAAGATTTTTTCAAATTTTTAATTATTTTTTTAGTATTTTTGTTATTTATATATAGACGTGACAACGGTCCGGTTCGGGCCAGTTCCGAGCCTTGGCCCGTCGGGCTTCGTGAGACATGCAAACCGTAACTGGCGGTTCAGGTTAAACCAGCGGGTTAGGGACCGGCGGTTTGGGGTGGTTCGAAGACGGTTCGAGGTGGTTAAACCGGCGATTCGAAGACGGTTTGGGGCGGTTCATCCACTGTTCACGGGTTTTAATGGGTCCGGTTTCAAATTTACTCGAACCTGAACCGACCCGTCCTCCGGCCGGTTCAAATTACAGTTCACGCGGGCTCGATTTCCTAACCGTTCGGACCGGTTCAAGCGGGCCGGCCGGGCCGAACCTGGCCATGTCCATGTCTATTTATATAGTTTTTTAGTTATATGGTTATTACATAGCTAAGACTGTTGAATACTTGTCATGACACATTTTTCCATTAGTATATTAATGTGTGATTAATGCCTTGAAGAAAGGTAGTTAGGGGCTTTTAATTGAGTCATTAAGAGCCAAAAGGTTCATAAAAAATTCAAAAAAGTTCAGCTTTTTGGAGCACTTGAACAGTGCCCCAGCTTATTGGCCGAGACCCAGCTCCGTTGGTCAATCATATTCTTCCTCAACCTTTTTTTCATTAATTTTTATTTTTATTTTTTTAATTATAATATAATATAAAATTTTGATTAAATAAAATTCCTTTTTTCTTTCTTTCATTTTATATATAAAATTTATCATAACATTAAAATAGAAATGCTTAATTACCAATTAATTTTGAGTTATTTTCAAATTAAAATTGTAAATTTTGAATTATATATAACAAAGAAAAATGGAATTTTTTTTATTGAAAAACTAATGAATCATAATTAAATTGGAAAGTAAAATAGGAAAAAAGAAAAAAAGAAAAGAAGAAAGAGACAATATTACCCTTCATTTTTTTTTAAAAAAATTCTCAATAAATTCACCAAAGCATTATTTCTTAATTAGTCTAATGTATATATCATATTTCCAATTTAGTCATTGAAATTTAAAGAAAATATAATTAGGAGAAATCCACATGCCATTTATATACCAAATTTATTTTAAATAGAAACTCGAATTTGACTATCAAAGTTAAAATACTAATTTCATTTAATTTTATGATAAATGAGTTTTAACAATAAATAATAATAATAATATTATTATTATTTTTTATTGGAGTTAAGCTTGAGTTTAGTATTTAAAATCGAATCCAATTTAAATTTGAATAAAATTTATTGAGCTCGACTAGACGATGTCAGAAATTGCCAATACTTATTTATAAATTTATTGTGAAATATGAAATTTTTTTGTCTAACAAATACCATAAATAATTATGATAATATTGTAAAACAAATGCAAAACACAAAGAGGTGGAGTCTTCTCTCCAGTTTTTTTGAAAGCATCCTCGGTTTTCCTTTTGTTCCCCCTGATCTGTTGAGGGGTTTTAGTATCTGGATTTGTGGGTGGTCTGTTATAGGAATTGTAGTGGTGGTCTGTTGTGAGTTCGTGGGTGATCTTTTTGTAAAAGTTTATTATTTCAAACTCTATGTGTTAATGGTGAATTAGACCTTTCAATATTTATAATCAATTCAACATAACTTTTGATAAAAAAAAATCATAAATTACACCGTAAGAAGTAGTCTTTTTTTAAAGGCTATACAAAGGGAGCACATTCCTCGTAGAATAGTAATTTGGAGAAATCAAATGGAGGACTGTTATTTTTTATATAACTAAAAAGACCAACCGAACTGCATCCCGTTTCCGCTACGAGCAAAATTAATTTTTATTGGCGGATGAACCTATTATTTTCCCTAGGTATATGTATATATATGTGAGAGAAGAGAAGAGAAGAGAAGAGAAGAGAAGAGAAGGGAAAAACTTTGGACATAGACTTAAGACGCAGAGACATGTAGTAGTCCAAATGCAGGCCACACATAATCTTGAAGATAAGCACATGACAAGACATTGACTTAACCTTAACTTCTGTCACCCATAGTTACAATTTCAGCATATATACCAACAATAACTAAGATTAGATTCCATGCCTGCAATTTCAGCCCCCAACAACCATACAAACTTTTTTAAAATAACTTCTCTTTTTTTTTATTTAAAATATATATTTTTTTTAAAAATAATATATATATATATATATATATATATATATATATATATATATAT